>JAKTRT010000055.1:0-83549 GCA_030579895.1 Sugiyamaella grinbergsii | reverse complement strand
ATTGACTCTCTCTTAATCCCATATAACGGCGGTATCAAACTTAACTTTTATAATTTGGTTATTGGCAAACAAGTGATTCATGCCATTGCTATCTGGACGGTTTTCATTGGTTTCCGTGCTCCACGCTTGTTCAAGTCTTTCGTCAATGCACTTTCTAACGTTTTCTATGGTGTGAAGACTTCCAAATTCTCTTGGATATGTAAGGAAGTCGTTTGTCTGTTTGCCCATAAAGTTTGCACTGGCGGGGAAATAGTTTATGAGCTTCTTGGCCGTCTTTTAGTGCATATTGTCAAGTTATGTCTGGTTCTCTGTGATGTGGTTTTCGGCACTATCGGTTTCCTCAAGCTACTTGTAGCTATAGAAGCATTGGTTCTTATCCTAGTTCTTATCGCTGGTCCTATTATTATCGACTCTCTCTTAATTCCATATAACGGCGGTTTCAAACTTAACTTTTATAATTTGGTTATTGGCAAACAAGTGATTCATGCCATTGCTATCTGGACGGTTTTCATTGGTTTCCGTGCTCCACGCTTCTTCAAGTCTTCTGTTGGCTGTTGCAAACATTTGGTTTTCAGCTTTGTTTGTGGTATTCCCCATTTTCTGTTATTCCTGTACGCTTACGTTCCTGTAGGGCTCTTTCCCATAAATCTGACAATTCGAAACCTTGAGCTTCCTTTCAAGTTATGCCACGGTCCTGTTGAAAAGCGATTTTCAAACCGACTTATCAACATCCCCATTTCAAGTCGTAGTGGACGTGATAGTTTGTCAATTCCTAAACAATCATATCCCTTCCTATTGGAAAATTTGATAGATACTCTAATGACCGATTCTTCTACTAGTATGCTCGATTCCCCGGCTTTTGATTTCACTGCCAGAAAGGTTAATAGGATTCTAAACGATGAACACCTGGCACCGTCACCGAACAGAGATTCAGGATGTATTAAGGATCCAAACAGCTTTACGTTTAACAATATGGTAACCTCTTATTACGAGGTTAAAGAGTCTGATGGCCAACCTTTACGAGAGATCGTTTGTGGTAATGACGTTAGTCAGCCAATCGTGTCGCGTTCTATTAGTCCTCGTGGTGACAACGATTCCACTGCTTCTGAAACCACTCCAGAACATACTGATGCTGCCTCTGATTCTGAAACTGATGCTTCCACCTTTAACTCCTCTGGATCGAATAGTTCTTCTCCGCCTACTATCTCTCGTTCTTGTTCAGAGAGAAAGTTATTTCAATCCCTTCATGGTACTCAGAATGTTCTCTCGGCTTCCAGTCAAACGATTAGTATAAACGATGCATTGGATACTGTTAATGCAGCTAAACGTGAGATTGAAGAAGACTGTCGTCAAAGCTATGTACCAGAACATGAGCTCCTAGGGGAGCGACGATTGAAAGTCAACCCACCACCACAGATCAAGGAGATTGAGGAAGGCTTGATATGTCTCGCTAAAATGATAGAACAACCGGAGCTCATTAAGATTGAAGACAGTCGTCAGAATTATGCACCAAAAGATAAGCTCTCTGAGATTGAAGAAGACTATCGTCAAAACTTTATACCGAAACATGAGTTCTCTAGGATTGTAGAAGAGTATCGTCAAAAAAAAGATTATGTACCAAAACATGAGCTCCTGAGGGAGCGAGAGATGAGAGTCAAAGGATACGAAAAGATCAAGGAAATGAACGAAGACAATCGTCAAAATTATGAACCAAAACAGCAGTTCCTGAGGGAGCGACAGATGAAAGTCATAGCATACGACAAGATCGATGAGATGAAGGAAACCTTTCAATCTGCCAAAAAAGGTTTATGTGACATTGAAGAAGATTATCATCAAAACTATGTACCAATTAATGAGGCTGAAGCTTGTAATAAACAAAGGCTCCTGACGGAGCGAGGGTTGAAAATCAAGGCAGAAGAAAAGACCAAGGAAATGAAGGAAGGCTTTCAATGTATGACTAGTATGTCCCATGAGATTGAAGAAGACTATCATCAAAATTATATAGAAAAACATGAGCTCCTGAGGGAGCGAGAGATGAAAGTCAAATCAGACGAAAAGATCAGGAAACTAGAGGAAGACATGCAGCAACGTATCATTGAACAGAAAAGGACCGGGAGAGATCTTGGATGAGACATCATCATCATCAGCATCTTCTTCTTCTTCTTCTTGTTTTCTTCTTCTTCTATGGATGGTAAGTTATAGATGGTACACCTAGTTATGGTAAGTTATGGATGATACACCAGTATCATCACAGTATCATCCCAATATCACAGTATCACAGTATCATAACACAATCCACGAAATACCATCATAACAGTTTCCCCTTTGTACCATTCATAGTTACGAGGTTATTATTATTATTATTATTATTATTATTATTATTATTATTATTATTTCAATGTAGCTGTACCTGGCAGCCGTTTGCCGAGTTCAGCGAGCTTGCAAACCGATAACCTACTACAGTAATGTACTGATAGTGATCTTGTTTGAAGTCATATACAATACATAAATAGCGCAAAACCAAATTATCCGTATATCGGGGAGGGGAAATAACCTTATTTTGGCCCGGTATTTCCAGACTGTTAACTATGGTAAATAAGTAATAATCTTGCTTAAACTCCTATATATTGCATCAATAGCAGTCCTTGTTGGAATTTATTTATTATTGAAATTTAATTATGCACTGACCAGGCCACTGGAAAAATTCGAATAATCAGGGGAAGTAAATCTACTCTAGAGTTGATCTACTAATTAATCATCATGTATTCTCGTAGTCATTATCTCTATGTTTGGTTCGGCTCTGGTATGCGGATCAGGTGCCAGTAGAAGATAAGCAGTAAGCGGATTAAGCTTATCTTATCTTATCCGATAACCGTTGATCGTCGTTCAAGTTATCTTTAACCCCTGCACCAAATTTATCGCTATTGAACTATGTAAGGCAATAAATATACAAACCATTTTATCTATAAGCCCCACAAAAGCCACTTTCATGTCTACCTCCTCACTATCTATACGACATATAAAAGCCATTCATATAAGAGCCTTCAGTCTTCAGCGCCTCTAAAACTTTTAAAGCCTTTCACTATCTCCATACTCTTCTCACATAAAAGCCTCTCACCAGTCATATACTATTCGTTTGAGCTAGTCGAAAGTACTTCTAGTTAATTAATCATAATCATGACATCATAATCTCTAGTCCGGTGATTATTAGGTCCGCCAAATTAAACTCATGGAATACCATTATATAAAGCCAACTCCTGTCATTCCCTAGTAACATTGAAATTGCATTACCGCATCCGACCGCCATAGTTAGCAAAGATCATAAACCCCCCGATTTATAAGCTATTTATAGTGCTGACCGCCAGCATCATCAACCGTTTCTACCGCCAGACCTGCCTCTCTTTATCTCTCTCCCTCTCTTGCTCTACTACCTCCTTGTTTTATACAGCGCGCGGTTTAGGGTTGGCCCTAGAAAAACAGACGCTCCAAAATTGATATTACCCCTACGGCTGACGGCTTGCAACCGGTGGTGCTGCTTCTCCTACCATTATACTACCGCTACTTCTAGTGCTACTACTAATCTTAATTTTAAGCTATTGTACCCCTATTCTGGTAGCTTGTTTTGTCTGGTGATAGAGGTAGCAATATCGAAATCTTAAACGGAACCTTGGCTTATAACAAGCGGCGTTCTACATTTATCAGATGGTGGCCAACTAGCAGACGATACGGTTGATTTGAGAGAACGAAGCGACGGTTTGCATCCGACAGATCCATCTTTTTTAGCAACCCAGTCTTTTCTAGAAACGAAGAATATACGACAAGTCGTCGTAAACAAAACTGACGAACACAAGCGCAAAGCCGCTTAAATGATCACTTCTTCATCTTTGTCTGCTACTACTTCCACTACCACTACTATGGCTGCTCATGAACCTACTAATGACGATTTGACCATAATGGCGCAGGCAGCCTCGAATCTCCGGTCTCGTGAAGCACTCCCATCGTTCCATACTCCTCCTGTCGACAAGAGTCGGTCTTGGTTGGTAGGAAAGTCGGAAAAGGAGAGCTACGGAGTGCTTTCCGACAGCGATGACGGTGGTCATAAGTTGATGATGGGTGATGAGAAAGAGCTTCGCAATGGCGAAAAGCAGCATCGAGATTCCGTTAGCTCTACGTCGGATAATGAAGAGAAGATTACAAGAAAAGAGGGCCAAAGTATAGCGGCTACTATACCTCGTGATGGAGACATCGAAAGGACGACTACTAATTCAGAGTCCTCAGACAAAATATCAAATATCGACGAGCTCGAGAAGGTACATACTTCGGCCCCCTCAGTAGACTCGTCGAATTTGAGCTTGAAATCGTCTCGAAGTAGTAGTACGTCGCTAGAAAGAGTCTCTGAACAACACGAACTGGCAGAAGAAGAACCTCCTCGCAGAAATAATGGAGTTCCGCCTCCTCTTCCCAGAAGAAGCTCGCATCCTCAGCATTCAGAGCTCGCTCACAATGACCACCACCACCAACAGCCCATTCTACCTCGTAAACTAGCTCCTTCAGTCGATACTTTTATCCATAGTCTCCAAGAACCAAAATATATGACCCCATTAAGCGGCGATGAAATCGCAGAGTTATATCAAGAGTTTTATCACCGCTTCACAATCCAAGCAGAGGAATACGTGATTGGATCGTCCTCAAGCGCTCAGAGAACCCGGTCCCCAAAAGAAGTCCCTATGCAGACATACCGAGAAATCGCTGAAAAGAAGCGAGAAAGGTCGCTGCGACCAAGTCGAATAAAATCGCTTACTGAATCAGCAGAAGCTCTAGCATGCGAAACGGTTTATAATAAAATCTTCACAATCGCATTTGGTGATGACAGGCCTCGTAATGACCACATTCAATCTCGTGTACGGACTCTGAAAGCTATACCAATAACTCTTGAACATCTTGCATTACCAATTAACGAATACGAATTGTTACCTCTTCTCGCTGAAGCAGGCGAAGAACTTGTAAATATGGACAAGGCTCGAAACCCGCGATCCAAGCTTCAGCATCTTCTTAAAGCTCATAAAGTCCTAGTCGCTGCTCTTTCGGAAAAGCGCAGCGATCAGACAAGTGCCGACTCTATTCTTCCAGCACTGCTGTTCACTTTCATTCACTATGAGACACCTAATTTGAGATTGAACATGAACTTCATTAAACGATTCCGTAACAAGCAATTCCTTCAGGGCGAAGATATGTACTGTTTAACCAACTTCGAGGCTGCTATTGAATTCTTAGAAACTTTAACCCTTGAAGCTTTGAATATCGATATTGCCTCGATCCCCAGTTCGGTCGATATAACTCCATTGATAACCCGACCTGATTCCGACCCTTTAAAAGCAGCGTCGTCATCATCTACACGATCATCAAGGAGTAATTCCCTTCAACAACCAATGGATATGACATCGTCTACTTCTCCAAGAAGACAGAACAGTAGTTCAAATGTGGCCGGTGCTAACGCAGGACTACTCGGAAAGCGATTATCAATCCTATACCCTGGAGATATGGCCTCGAACGCTGTCAACTCTGCTGACCAATCTATCAAGTCACTCAGTTCCACTGTAGGAAGCTCTTACCGGTTTTTCGTAGGAAGATTCCTGGACAAAAAAGATGGACAAATGGACGACAAATATCCCGATACGCTTGCCGAGGCCCGCAAAGTGGTTGGATTAGATGGACCGGCCGATAACTTCGATCACTCTATTCGAACGCTCTCTGACGATAACCTATCTCTATCTCCAGGCCGCGCTACTCCAGTTAGCTTGCCTCCACCTCCACCACCACCTCCAGCTCCATCTGTCTCAGCCCATCAAAACTCGCGATCCAGGTCTTCCTCTTTGCATCTAACTGGCAACGGAAATCATGGATCCACTGATTCCATCATTGGCAAGTTTGCTGGCGGAGTAATGAGAAACTTCCGATCTCCTTCGTTTGGACAAGGACATGGAGACGAGGACAATTCGCCTGATGTGAACAATACTACCACTACTACAACATTAAGCGGAAATGCTGCTCCGTCTAAAATCGTCAAGCCATTGGAAAAGTTTCTAACCACTGATACCGAGTCTTTGAAACTGTCTGATATCAAAGAACTGCACGCCGACTACAAGAGACTAGTCGATCATCTGAAGTCTCTAAATGCATTTCAGTAAAACATAGTATATATTCTATAGATGAATCTTAAAATAAACAAACGAAAGAAATAGTTCCACTATCTGTGATAATTGGAATTTAAAAACTCAAAGACATCAATGGATCGGTCATCGAGAATCTCTTCATGAGCTAAAGGTTTTCGATCCTTGTTCGGTGGTCGCGGCCGTCTTGCCTCATGGGGAGTTACTGGAAAGTCGTCATTGGCACGAATGTCACTTGAACCCCATCGGGTGGAGTTGAACCGCGTGTTCCAATGTTCATCTACTCGGAGTAGTCGAGGAATAGATGCCCCAAATGGAAATCGGCCGAACGGTTGTTCTCTTATTACATTTAGATTTATTGAACTTGTGCTTGATATTACAGTTGACTGACTATCCGC
The DNA here is from genome assembly GCA_030579895.1 of Sugiyamaella grinbergsii. NCBI lineage: Eukaryota > Fungi > Ascomycota > Dipodascomycetes > Dipodascales > Trichomonascaceae > Sugiyamaella > Sugiyamaella grinbergsii. The sequence goes on along the minus strand of JAKTRT010000055.1, from coordinate 76,981 downwards.
TACGGATCCGTAAGGTGCTGAAACATGATTACCTGTCAGCCCGGTTAGGACGAATAATTCTCTGGAACCAAAAATTAGCGACTCAACGAACCCACTAAAAGACAACATCCATCTTGAAAACACTATTATCCAAAAATGTGAATATCTCGGAAGGTACTGATAATTCAGGCACTCTTCGACTAGAGGGAAGATCCAGATTATTACGTAAGCAACTGGATAGAGAAATATCAGGCTCAATTGCTGTTCTATATGAGCTCGTTGGTTCTGAAATCGGCGGTAGTTTTCCGTTTGAATGAATCGCTGAAGTTGTTCAGATTGACACAGAGCGGTGGATTGATTATGTGCTCGACGAATGATTTCCGGAACTATCGGTGCCAGAGTATAGATAGTGCTGTGCCTGTTGTTATTAGTCGACCCTTGTCTTGATTCTGACCTATTACTGGATATGGCGGGTTCAGGAGAACCAGCTATATCTATATCTTCAACATCTGGTACTTCGAATTTATATGGCGACAGAAATGCTAAGTCGGGGAATTGACTGGCCCATATTCTCAACCGCTTTGAAAGCATCCGTGTTTCGCTTGCTGATACAATATCGAAATAGTGATTGTCGCTTTGATTTGAATAGATTGTATTGTTGCTTCCAGCAGCTGGCAACGAGTCAGTTACTGATGACGCCAGTTGTTGCATTTGATCCTTAACCCGGACATATATGGCTACATAGATTGTGCAAATGGTGAATATTATTATATGCCTTGAAACCCATGATAATCCCAGTCTATATTTAATGGGATATACCGGCAAATAGCACATGGTAGTCCAATTATAATATCCACCGATAAACCCCAAGCCAGCAAGAGTAAAAAGGAATAATTATGGAAAATATCCCGAAACTGAACCATCTCACTCGATGAAAGAAGCTGTACTGATTAAACGGCTTTCCAAATATTACAATGGCAATATGAAGGGCCAAGTGGAGAACAGCAAAGTCTGCTCCTTCGATTGTGAACGCCACGAAGAATCCAATAGCATTACAAAAACTGGATCTGTCGCCTTGTTTGCTATTATGGTACATTTGGTATACTGGATATACTAGTAGGAAAACTGCTTTTAATAAATCGAATTGTAATAGTGTTAATAGCAGATAATGCCTGAATTTTCTTTTCATGGATTTGGATCGGGTATACCATATTAGAACTGATAACACTGCGACAATGCTTAATGAACTGGATAAAGTAGTAACGATCTTTAATATGTGCAATTTCCTGGCCGACAGTTCGCTTGGATGACTATTAGACATCGTGGATTAATGCGCTTGGAAGTAATAAGTATGAAGTTGCTATTTATTAGTAATTATTTAAGTTTGCAATGGGTTTTTTCTGCTTAGTTAAAGAAGGAAAGTTTATAAGGTTTACGAGGTCGGTATATAAGTGGGTAGTAGTGAATAAGATTATTATTAAATCATGGGCCAGAATTGATTAGAGTATGGAATGGGCCATGTCTACAAAATAGCAGACAATAATACTAGATAGTAAATTAATAGAATATTTAAAAGCAAAAAAATAAAGAAAAAATATTGGCTTGCGAAACGTACGAACACGAACCAAAAAAAAAAAAACAATTACAACCCCTGTTTGAGTTGTTTAAGTATAAAATCATCTCTGTATTCGATAATAGCTTCTCCACAATAGTCTATATCTGTATTCAGCAACTTCACCTATGCACGGCTCAGAACCGACGAAGATGTCCACTGTTTACTATAATGAATGGCATGCCATGTTAGCCACTGAATCAACTGCTCTTCACCAAAACAAAAAGTACAACATGAAGCATTTTGTTCCTTTAGAATGCAACCCGGAGGTTTTTGACGAGCTGATACATTCTGTTGGAGTCAGTTCTGCTCTTGGTTTCCATGATGTTTATGTGATCGATGATCCAGATATGTTAGCAATGATTCCTAGACCGGTGTTCGCATTGCTTTTAGTGTTCCCAGTGTCTGATAGTTACGAAAAGTATCGTCTCGAATCGGATAAGAATTTGACAGACGATTACTATAATTCGATTTCGGGAACTAGTGAGGAGAAGGCTATCTGGTATAAGCAAACTATCGGAAACGCTTGTGGCACAATGGCTCTTTTACATGCGCTAGCAAATGGGATCCCGGGCGATCTTATTGAGCCCGATTCGATAATTGACAAACTTATTAAAGATTCTATACCATTAAACGTTGTAGATAGAATCAAGCTGTTAGAGAATAGCGAGGACTTAGAAAAGCAGCATGCCAAAGTCGGCATCAAAGGAGATACCGAGGCGCCCGAAGCGGAGGCTAAAACAGAGTTTCACTATGTTTGTTTAACAAGGGGCCGTAATACCAGCAATCTCGTGGAACTGGATGGGAGAAGAAAAGGGCCAATTGACTTGGGCCATTTAGATCCGGACGAGGACCTTTTATCGGAGAAAGCGCTATCCAGGGTCCGAGAGTTTCTACAACGTGAGGGCGCATCTTCGTCGTTTTCAATCATTGCTCTTGGACCGTCATTTGACTAGCGTGCGACCACTTTCCATCAGTCCCTGCCCAGCCGCCGGAGGCACTCACCGGGAGCATTCCTGTTGGTAATTTCTATTCTATCTAAGTTTTCTTATCAACTTTTTTTATGTGCTAGTTAAAAAAATAACGCTGCTAAATCTGCCCTTTGATATCGACCTTCTTATAAGCTTGCTGCCGGGCAATCTCAATCTTGACATAACTCTCTTTGGTGGTCAATTTGGTGTTGTCGCTGTTTAGAAACCCGGCGATGTCATGGTCGGTAAAAAAATCAATGCAGTCTTGAGTTATAGCAAATCCAAGTTCTCTCGTTACAAACTCCACCGATATGTCTGGTTTATATGAACAACAGATCGTAGATAGAGCAGATAGCCTTTCCCTTTGAATAAACGAGTCCATGACATATCCGCCCATCTTCGGTGCGTCTACATATAAACGGAACAATTGATGATAGTTGTGCCGAGTCATTGCCTTATCTACAAGTAACGCGTGGGAAATTCCTAGATCTTTTTTGTTCTTGTCGTCGGTCAAATTCCGCAGTAAATGTCCTATTTCGGCCCGGTTGTGGGTGTGTAGGAGGTAAAGGATTCTATAAGCGAGGAACTCTTTCTCGTTACCGTTGATCCCCTTGTCGTATAGTTCTTTTAATCTACTTTGGCACTGGTTATATTCGCCGAGGTCGCTCTTTTCCAATGCTATTCTAGCATGGATTTCATAGACTAACACTGTGAATTCGTTTTCGATATGTTGGACAGTTAGATCCTGCCGTAGGGACTTGAATTGGTCGCATATATATGGGTAGTTCTGCTCTTCCCGCCATTTAGTTTTCAGTAGTTCGAGTGTCTGTTTGAGTATATTTAAAGGCCGAACCAGATCCGGATCTGGTGCAGACGTTAATCTAAGATATCGCTTTTCTAAAGCTGTTGACCTTCCAACGATAGGCCTGTTAGATGATACGGAGGTGATACTTGAGGGTGTGGGTGGAGTAGGAGAGTTTCTTATTTCGAATCGTTTTAGACGCTTTTCACGTCGGTCATTGCTAGTAAAATCATCATCATTAGAGGTGGTGGCATATCTGTCACTGCTAGTATTATAATTTGTCTTGTTGTTAATCTTTGCATACGCTTGAGCTACACTCAAGTCCGATCTTTCGCCAACGCTACTGGTATATCCACTGCTAATACCATTATTACTTATACCGTCTGGCTGGGCTCTCATCTCAGAGCTGGGCCGCTTTTTCAGCTGCTGCTTTGCACTAAACCCCTGTTCCCGGTGTCTACGGGTCAACATCACCGGGACCCACATCGATTTCCAGTCAATACTCCATGTTCGCTTCTGCTCAAATGCCTTTGTAATTATGTCTTTCAGCTCTTTTTCCATTATCTCTTTATCATCGGCATGTACCTCTTTAAAGCATTTGCTCACGAACTCTTTTAACGAATCTGGCCATTGGCCCTGATCGCCTTTATCTTCTGTGGATGATGCGGTGGGCCCCGTATGAGGGTGGGTTTTGCCTGAACTCGAGATCGAGATCGAGCTGGAGCTGGAGCTGGAGCTGGAGCTGGAGCTGGAGCTGGAGCCTGAGGTCAAGGTCGAACTCAAACCAGCTGGTGCTGGCGGTTTACTCTTCTTTGATAGAGTTTGCGTAGTCGACACTGCTGTAAAGGCAGCTGCCAGAATGTTAGTAGACAGCTCGAATTGTGGGTATAGATTGTGGGACTTACCTTTGGGTGCCTGGCTAATTCGCCAAGGCGGTAAGGACATGATTGTAATACAAAGACAATCTGTCTGCTGCTGTTTATGTTAAGGGTGTATTTTTTTTCACGGACTATTGAAGAAGCGATATGCTCCTTCGTCTCTATATATTTTATGTTCCAGAGAGAGGATCCACTTACCAAGATCCCTCTTCCACAGTTGTAAGCTTTTAAATGTCTTTTGTTAGACAAACTATTTATGATCGTGATGCACAAGTATGTATTTTTACATGTAAGAAAGTAGAAGTGGAATATTCCTATATAGGGGTTTGATATCTGGTTTAATAATCGTATAGCGATGATCGAGACGAGAGCTTCCTTATACTCTAGGTTCTAGATACTAAATACTAGATCTATAGATTGATGAAGAGCCAAGTAGACGTTTCTAAAGAAGAAATCAATGAAATCGCCGCTCGGCAACGACAAAGAACGTTTCTTCTATATAATACACTCACAGAGGGTCTGACGGCCGATGTAGAACAAGAACAAGCTACTGGTAGCCAATTTTGTGCTCAGCGGATTCTGCTACGTGATAAAAAGTCTCTATCTGCTCAAAAGTTGTTGGCGGTTGATTCTTCTGAGTCGAAGTTTGTGTTTGACAGACTAGCTACGGATTGGGGCCACACAAGACATCCTGTCACTATTAGACAGACCGATATTGCATTAATAGACTTCAAACAAAGTACTGAAAAATAATCACAATGGATCAGGATGGCTATTCATATAGCCCATTCATTGCCATACATTTAGGAGCAGGCAATCATAGCAAGGTAAAGGAGCCGAAATACGCCAAGCTATGCCGCGTAGCATGCCAGACGGGCATGAACATGCTACAAGATAAAGACGCAGTGACGTCGTCTTCCAGGCAGGTCTGTGAAGCCGTGTGTAAGCTTCTTGAAGATTCCCCTTTGACCAACGCCGGAATTGGGTCGAATCTGACTTCCGACGGAGCCGTAGAATGCGATGCGTCGTTGATTGATTCAGAATCGATGGTTGGAACTGCCGTTGGAGCACTGACCGGCGTAAAGAATGCTATATCAGTCGCCAAAGCTCTTGGGGATGAGATTATCTCCCAGAAACCGTTGGAGCCCAAGGGGCGGTCACGGCCAGTGTTTCTGTGCGGTCCAGGTGCGTATGACTATAGCGTACAGGCTGGTATAGAGTTGATCGCATCCGAAGACCAGATAACTCCCAGTTCGAAACGGACTTTTGAAAAGTGGTCTAAATGTATCGATAGTGAACGTTCTGAGGACGCTTACGAGCATCTCAATGATACGGTTGGCGTCATCTGTAGCGACAGGTCGGGAAATATATCCATTTGCTCGAGCTCGGGCGGAACGATTCTCAAACACCCAGGCCGAATGGGCCCTGCTGCGTTGATAGGACCCGGCATTGCTCTTAAGAAAGATCTCTCCAACAAGATAATCGCCTGCTGTGCTACTGGCAATGGAGATGACATTATCACCACCAATCTAGCTACTCTCCTATGCGATACACTGGCTACAACCACCGACAACGAATACCAACTAATTACAAATCTATTTAAAACCCTCCCTGGCCAATTCCTGTACCTCCAATCAACCCCCTTATATCTCGGCTTTCTGGCCGTCGTCTCCCACTATACCCCCAACGCTCAAAAAGCCTTCCTCACGTTCGCCCACACCACCGAGTCCATGATCCTCTGCTACGCTTCTTCCACCAAGCCCAGCCCGACTATAATCAAATCCCACAACCATAGCATGGGTCCCGTGTGTATAGGCGGTGCCAATCTAATCTAGCACGTCTCCCTCCTACGGATCGTGCTGCCTCCGGCGGCTGGGGGCTCTGCCCAGACCCGTAGCTCCGCTTCGCGGAGTGGATGGGAGCACAGCCGCCGGAGGCAGCACGGCCTGCGGCAGCACTTCCAATACTCCAGTCACTGGTCGCAATTTACGCTTACGCTAATCCTCCACTTCTACACGCGGCACCTGCGGCTGAAAATAATCTCATTTCTTCGTCCAACCAACCACACTTTAAACACGTGAAGAACAAATCATTTATTTTTCTCAAAGCGTGATAGAAGATCCCCGGCTTGTTTTCTTTATATTTTGGACTGATCCAGTTTTCCCTTTCAATGGCGGTTGTTATTTCGAACGATTATTTTCCTACACGCATCATTTAATTTCGAGGCACTGCTTGCCTAATAGAGTGAAAAATCCGTCGGCTCGGTACATCTATTATTCTTTGATCTGTGTTCTTTGTGTCCTTTTATATAGGTTTCCCGTGGGGTTTCTAGTGGATTTCTAGTGGATTTCCAGTTGGTTTCTGTTTTCCTGTTGTTTGCTAGTGGTCCTCTGACGTTCCGCTAACTTTTGAAATGACTGCTATTTTCTCGTTTGATGAAAATGAATATGTCGACAGCGCGGTCGATTCGGTAAACCTTCCTGGCAGACCACGAAACGTTTCGCAAAGCTCGCAAAATTTCGTGTTCTTAGATGACATCGATACCGCCAACAATATAGACCAGCTGCAAGACGATCTCGCCTCCACATTCACCAAAGTGACTATTAATGGCCCTCCGTCTTCGTCTAGCTCGATGGGATCCGACGACGATACGCTGTCCGAACTGCCTAGCCGGTCGCAACCGATTTCCGTCACTCCTAGTAGATTGACTGCCTCACTTGCTTCGTATAAGGACCCTCAGCTTACCACCCCGACTGGGTCCAGCTACACGAGACTGGGCAAATCTTTCGAGGTCGGCATTGATGAGACGTATGTTTCAAGCTTTGCTGCTGCTGCGTCTAGAAAAATGAAGCCCGACGATTTCGAATCGCTGAAAGTCCTTGGCCAGGGAGCCTATGGCAAGGTTTTGTTGGTCCGCGAAAAAGCCACGGGCCAGCTGTATGCTCAGAAGCAGCTGAAAAAGGCTTCTATGGTCATTGAAGATAAAAAAATCGAACAGACCAAATCGGAGCGCTCGATTTTGGAATCGGTCCGCCATCACTATATTGTTCGTCTCTTTTATGCGCTGCAAGATCATCATAAACTGTATCTGATTCTTGAATACGCCCAAGGCGGAGAACTGTTCACGCATTTGGCGTCGGAAAAAATGTTTTCTGAAGACGTAGCTGCGTTTTATGTTGCAGAGATGGTTCTAGCTTTACACCATTTACACGCTAATGTTGGTGTGGTGTATCGAGACTTGAAGCCTGAGAATTGTCTTTTGGACGCCGATGGGCATCTTGTATTGACCGATTTCGGGCTTAGTAAAGTCGCCGAAGATGGATCGACTTGCAACTCTCTATTGGGTACGCCCGAGTATATGGCACCAGAGATCTTATTAGGTAAGGAATATGACTATGCGGTGGACTGGTGGTCGCTTGGAGCTGTTTGTTACGATCTAATGACTGGCAGCCCTCCATTCACCGGAAACAATCACCAGAAAATCATTGATAAGATCACCAAATCGAAACTGAATCTGCCGTACTATCTATCAGCCGACGCAAAGGATCTATTAATTCGTTTACTGCGTAAAGACCCGCGTCGCCGTTTGGGTTACAAAGACATTGATATTATCAAAAAGCATAGGTATTTCCGTAAAGTGGACTGGCGAAAGCTGGAAATCCGTCATCCAGATATAATTCCTCCTATTGTCCCAATTATTACGAATCCTGTTTTGGCAGAGAACTTTTCTTCAGAGTTTGTAGACATGGCCCTGACTCCGGATAATCACTATCATGATGTGCCGATTCCAAGCGGGACTGGGCTCTTTCAAGGATTTTCCTATACTGCCAGTCGCAGTTTCATAGACAGTGCTAGAATCCAGTGATCATATATAGAAGCATTGAGGTGTTCATAGATTGTTAGTCGATTATTTGCTTTGCTTGCTGTTTTTTTGCTTTGCTTGTTGTTTTTTTGCTTTGCTTGTTGTTTTCTGTTTTGCTTGTTATTTTTGTTTTGTTTTGTTGTTTTGTTTTGTCTTGCTTTGCTTATTTGTTAATTAATTTATTTATTTATCTACTATATTTCATACACCACGAACGAATGACCAGCCCTTTCGAGGATCTCAGCAGTATCCTGCCAAGGAACGCGAAATAGGCCCGAGTTGATTTTCGGCATACTGATAGCGCCAGGTAGTTCTAGCGCATCCACTTGCTCAATTAAATCTTTTACTGCCGCTTCGGTTGCTTGGAGAATCTCCTCGGGTGCGTCTACTTCACCTCCATAACTACAACTAGTAAATAAACAGGCCGTATAATTTTTTTTCTCGTCGCCTGCCTGTGGAGGAATTAGCAAACACTTTCCTAGCAAACTATCTCGTTTCGAAGCTTCCGAGGAATATTGAATGCAATGATCATGATATATTTGATATGCATTTGGGTAGTATTTCCTGAAAACTGCCGCTACGCCTGATCCCCATCTGCCCTGGCAATTACAAGAGTGAGCTAGAATTGATCCTGTTGACGCTGTAAACAGGTCTCCTTGGATATATTGTAGAGAGGTATCGCGTGTTTTTGACGACATTGATAGAAGAGTCGAATATGGGTCCTAACAGTGGTTGGTGAAGACGTAGGCATGCTTAAATGTCCCAACATCGCCGCCAGACGCGGCAGTTCTCTATCATGTCGGACATCGGCCGTCAAATATATATTTATTTTATATCCAGTAACAAACAAGAAAATAATATCTAATATCCAATCCCGTCTAATATACAATTCTACTCGATATCCAATCATATCTCTCTTACAACAACTTCCATCAATTCCTCTCATTGTCACGCATTTATTTATTATCATTGCCTATCTACCGCAATGAAAAACTCCTCCCTTGACCCTCTTCTACGAGCAACACAAAATGACTCCGATTCGATATCTGATGATTATGATATGGTCGATGCTCCTACGAGCGACCGAGACACTCACAACCAGGGCACCTTCAACCAACCAGAAGATACGGAATTCGACCCACGCAGTATATTCAGTGACATCTCAGATAACGATGATGGTGAAGACTGGGACGACGACGATATGAATTCGAGTTCAGATGACGAACTCATGAACGTGGACAGGCGGAGAAAGCGCGGACGAGGCAGAATAGCCGCTCGAGAAGAGCAATTGAGCCCCGAAGTCAATAAGCTCCTAACCGAAGCGTCTTTGGCATACTCTAATCAAGACATTGATGTTGCTATTCAATTGACCGAAGAAGCCATCACACTTGATCCAAGCGCGCGTAGAGCCTACATTCTACTGGCAGCTATATATGGCGATGTAGGCGATTTCCAAAAGGTACTGGCTGCTAAAATCACTGCCGTTCATTTGGACAAAAGCAACTACGACGAATGGATTGATTGCGCAGTGCTAAGCGAAGAGCTGGGGTTCCCCGAGCAAGCAGTCGAGTTCTATACCCAGGCGTTAAAGCTTGATTCAAGGAAAGTTGATATCCAACTAAAGCGAGTCGAGCTACTACGTCAAACCGGCCAATACTCGAGAGCAACTAGAAATGCTATGAAAATTCGAAAGAATTTATTCTATTTAATTGATGATACATCGAAGAAGTCTAATTTGATTATGGATTTGGCTATCTCGCTGAAATTTTTAGGCAGAGCGCAAGAAGCTATTAAGATTTATGAAGACATTTTAGAGCAGAACATTCGTTACGAAGATATGAGAAAGCAACGGGAACATGGCGAAGAGAACGATGAAGACGATGAAGCGCAATTCGATTCAGGATCTGACTTTGATTCCGATTATAAGGGCGCCGATTCGGATAACAGCGCAAGCGTCAAACGCCGTAAGCACGATAAATATGAACCGGAGATCCCGTTTTTGTATAATGAACTAAATAACCTCGCGGAATTATATTATTACGAACGACAGTTTGCGAAAACCCTGGAGACTGTTCGAGACGTGGCGAGATTTTTAAATGGCCGGAAAGAAGAGTCCTGGTGGAAGGAGCTGAAAACAGACGCGGAATTCGACGATAGAAGGAAAAAGATCGCTAAATTTAGGTCGTCTCAATATTCGCATGATGATTCGAAATACGAACTACCAATTGATATTAGATACTGGTTGATACTATGTCGTCTCGAGCTTGATAAAGATCCTGCCGAAGCGTTGGTGCATGTAAAAATATTGCAAACGTGTCTGCCAGTACACTATTCTGATTTATATTTTTCTGTTGGTGAAGCATTATACAGCCATGGACATTACGAAAAAGCTCTGGAGCTGTTTGATGCTTTGGATCAATATGATGAATTCAGAGACGTGAATCTGGAGATTATAAGTGCAAAGTGCTTGTTTCAACTAAAACAGTTTGAAGAAGCAGAGCGGCTATACGTCAGGGTTATTGGAGTGGAACCGAATAATATCGATGCTTTAGTAGCGCTGGCCGAACTCTACGGAGCAAGTAAAAGACCCGGCGAAGCGAGAGTTCTAATTGCCAAGGTTAATAGGTTACGATTGGATGCTGACGAAGAACGGCAGAAATCAAGAACCAATAGACTTGGCGAACCGGAAGTGGTTATTGAAGGAGGTGAAGAGTCTTCGTCTCAGTTCATGACGCCAGATTTTATAAAGCGAGATTCCGCAGTTGGCAAAAAGCTAAACAAGTATAGAAGATTAACTGTTGGCGAGAAGCTGAAACGCGAGCGAGATGCCGAGAGTTTAACGCAGGAGCGATTTAGACAGCTGCGGAGATATGAAGAAGGGCGGATCGAAAAGAATCCAGTCGCGATTTCCGAATGGATGAGAACTGCCGTTGCGCTGATACGCTCGTTCCAGTCATATCGGAAGTTCTTTTCTAGCGACAAAACTAAAATGATTTCTGGATATGAGTCGTTGAAAACTGGCAGCAAGAAAGATATCGGCACCATTGATGAACGAATCGAGCAGCTTTCAAACAAAATCACTGAACAAGAACTCAATGAAGATGACGATGAAGACGACGAAGACTCTGAGACTCCTCCTAAAGATGTAGTCAAGTTCCGAGGCGTAACGTTTGATGAATGGTTTGACACGTTCATGGAAACGGCTCTGCTGAAAGCGAAATATGAAGATTCCGAGGCTGCCTTCGAAGTTCTGGACATTGCCAAGAATGCGACGGTGTTTCATTTCGACCCCAGTCGGAGTGTCAAACTCAACCTTGTCTACCTTTCATGTTCGTATGTCAGTGAAGACTTCAAAGTTGCCAACGACAGCATTCGTCTCTACATGAACACCCATCAGCTTTACAATGATATCTACCGATTATATGGATCGATTCTTTGTTCTGGCAATGTGTCAGCCGAGCTGTTCAACGGAGTCAAGAACCAAAAGTTTTTCCTTCGTCAAGTAAAGGCCGTCGATTCCCAAATACAAAAGAAGGATATCCCGGGAGCAGCGAAGATTTATGACAAGTCGTTAGTACTCACGCAAGAGAATCCTCTACTACATGTTCTATACGGGCATATCATGCTCCTGGGGCGCAGTTATGTCTCCTGTCTAATCTACTTGATGAGAGCGTACTCCATAAAACCGAAAGATACTATGATCTTACTATCTATTGGCATTGTTCATGTACACCGAGCATTACAGCGGCAGACCACAAACAGGCATTTACAAATCGTTCAGGGACTGAGCTATCTCCTTGAGTACTATGATACCCGGGTCGCTATGGGTCCTCATGAGCGCCAGGAAGCCAACTACAACATGGGACGCACATTCCACCTCCTTGGCCTGACGTCCTTTGCTGTCGAGTACTACAACCGTGTGCTCAACGTGTCCCACGCCGACATCCACATCGACCCCGACTATGACCTCCGGCCACAGGCAGCGTACAATCTCCATCTTGTCTACATGGTTTCTGGAAATCCCCAGCTGTCGCGGTCCATTGTCGATAACTATCTTGTAATCTAATAGCACACGCACGATACGGTCACACTTCTCTTTGGTGGTGCCTCCGGCGGCCGGGCGCTGCCCGGACCCGTTGTGCTCGCTTCGCGAGCTAGACACAGGCCGACCCCATCCCCGAGAAGGTCGCGAAGCGAGCACGACGGGTCCGGGCAGAGCCCGGCCGCCAGAGGCATGGATGTTCACGAGGTGAGGGTTCTCAGCGGTAGTTTATCCGTTTCAGTCTGCCTTGCGGTGCGCGATGTTAGGGTGGTAGCGCGAACAGACTGCGCGAAGTTGCCCGCAAGCGTCGGCTGCTAGCAAGCGAGCTTGGCGGGGTGTGCCCATCAAACCGGAGAATCCAAGCAGAATGCTCAGTTGTGGGCCAAGACCGCTGGAGCACATCTGCAGGGCTTCGGGCTTGATTGGAGGGTGAAAAGTAAGGTTTTTTTTTTCTTGTTGCATCGAGCATTGGAGCAGTGAAAAATATCCTGCCTACTACTCCTCGAACATAAAATGGATCGAGTATATAAATAGAGATGGATCCTCGGTTGATTGAGGAAGAAATTTTTTTTGTTGGCTAATTTTGTCTGATTGATCAATTGAGTTTGTTAACTACAAAATTATAAAAAAACAAAAACAAATAAAAAAACTTTAGTTTTTTTTTAGTTTTTACCAGGGTTTTTTTTTTTTTACTAGAGAAAAAATTTTCTAAATTAATTTTTTCTTTAGTTCACCTACCTCACGAAGTGACAGTTGTTATTTTTTTTTGAAAAAAAAAAAAAGTATGTCTGAATTGAGTCATAAAACTATCAAGGACGGCTGGTTCAGCGAAGTCTCGGACACTATGTGGCCCGGACAGGCCATGAACCTCCGGTGCAACCAGATCCTCCACGTCGAGAAGTCAAAGTACCAAGACGTTCTTGTTTTCGAATCGTCCGACTATGGAAACGTTCTTGTCCTCGACGGAGTCATTCAGGCCACTGAGCGCGACGAGTTTGCTTATCAGGAGATGATCACTCATTTGGCCATGAACTCGCATCCCAACCCTAAAAAGGTGTTGGTGATTGGCGGAGGAGATGGTGGTGTGCTTCGTGAGGTTGTCAAGCATTCCTCAGTCGAGGAGGCTGTTCTGTGTGATATCGACGAGTCGGTTATTCGGGTGTCCAAGAAGTACTTGCCTTCAATGGCAGTTGGATTCCAACACCCCAAGGTCAAGGTTCACATTGGAGATGGATTCAAGTTCTTGGAAGAATACAAGAACACTTTTGATGTTATCATTACTGATTCGTCTGATCCTGAGGGACCTGCTGAGACTCTTTTCCAAACTCCTTACTTTAAGTTGTTGCACGACGCTCTTACTGACAAGGGTGTTATGAGCACTCAAGGAGAGAATGTTTGGTTACACATGGACATCATCAAGAAGGTCAAGGCTGACTGTAAGGCTATTTTCCCAGTTGTTGACTATGCCTACACCACCATTCCTACCTACCCGGGCGGACAGATTGGATTCATGGTTTGTACCAAGAATGCTGACGCTAACTTGAGAGAGCCTCTTCGTTCGTGGAATGCTGAGGAGGAACTTTCTCTGAACAGGTATTACAATAAGGAGATTCACCGTGCTTCTTTCGTTTTGCCTAATTTCGCCGAATCGGTGCTTAATAATTAAGTATGTTATGTAGTTACAATAGAACAGAGGTGAGAGTGTGAGAAAATCTTTGCTAGCCAGGTGAGCTCTGCCCGGACTCGTTTGTTTAGTTTGTTGTCTTGTGAGCGTTGATGAACTCAAGCGGGGGGAGGGGGGGTCCTTTACGCGGCTTTCAAGTATGCAGATAATAAATATTATATGTCTCTCAACTTCACAACTTTAATGCCTACTACTTCCACACCACCCGATCACCACCAATACAATGGTCAATCCGTTTGTTTTCCAATGCGCCCAATGTAATCAGATCTTTGGCGATAGTTCTACGTGGTTCGTGTCTACGCCGCCATTGGCAGCGTTCACATTGACCGACTTTACTTTGGAAAGCTTGAGGATTCAAGAAGCAATTTCAATTGTTCCTTCACGCCAGGATACAGAAGATTCAGGATCCACTTACTGTGAACTACTCTGTACTGGCTGCTCGACTTCAATTGGCCGCGTTTATAAAAGCACTCCTCATAAACTAGATCATTTACGCGATAAATATACCTTTTTCACGTCCAAAGCCAAGTGCTACGAAGTTGGCAAGCTGGACGTCATTCCGCAAGCAGTGGATGCGGATATAATCCGGGCTACTCGTCCTACACCTGATGATCTTGCTAAGCGATTTGCTGTGCTCGAGGCAATAGTGTTGTCTCTTCATAAGCGGATCGACTCGTTAGCAGGCCCCAACTCCAGTGCGTCACTGACGCTATGAATCGGTTCTCGACCAGTCTGGTCTGTATTAGTTATTATTATTATTATTATTATTATTTATTTATTTATTTATTCATCTATCTTCTCTTACCCTTGCCATTTCCTCCTCTACCAGACGTGTATTTAGCAATCTCGGACTTGCTAATCATTAGTCCATGCCGGGTATTTCTACCTACTGATGCAATTTTTAATCCTCGATCTCTCTTGACAACCTTCTTCTTCTCTACCGAGCCGGCTCCGGGCCGTGCCAACACAATCCCTGCCTCTTTAGCATATGCCTCGTACTTTCCTTGCTTCAACTTCCTGCTTTTCTCTATTCCTTTGCGAATGCTCATGGGCATTTTCTCTTGGGCTGGTTTCTTTCCATTGGCCTGCTGCATTCGTAGTTGCAACGCCTTTAGTCGGGATTTGCCTATTGGATCAAGGTCTAGTTCCGTGGAGATGTCTGCTCCGGAAATGTGCCCTGCTTTATTTGCTTCGGCCAAAATATGCGATTCATTGATTAACCGTTGAAGGGCTATATCGTTGTCTAGATTCTCTTTTTCATTCTCGTCTGGTTTACCGGCATTCTTCTTGCCTTTACTATTAGAGTCTGGTTTTTTTTCTTTTGGCGCTTTACTGGTCATGAACTTTTTCTTTTCTAATTTGGCGTTCATATCCAGTCCTCTATTACCGACTGATGTGTCGGAGAATTTCACCACCTGAGGTTCATCATCCGACATGCTACTATCGTTTTCGTTTTCGGACAACCCATTGAAATCGTCCAAGTCGTCGAAATCAGAACCATTCGAGTCCGTGTTTGACATTAACTCGTCCTTGATGCTTTCCTCCTCGCTGTCTTCACTATCTTCACTTAGTTCGTCATTTTTAAACCCGCTCTGAACGGCTCCGAACTGCGCTTCAAAATTCCGGCGAAATACATCTAGTACCGCTTTTTCTTTTTTCTGGTCCTGCTTTTTCGCAGCTGGCTTGTCTCCCGACACCTTCTTCTTTTTGCTAGCCAATACCATTGTTGACTGGTGGAATACTCTGAACCTAGCTTGTGAGACTGAAATTTCGCTGCTGCGTTTTATGTTGATCCCAATTTTTTTCCCACCGACCTGCATACTCGATAACGGCCAAAACCGACCGCTTATGCGAAAACACAGCTCTCCTTCGCGAGATCCCCCCAGACCGAACGACCCCCAGAGTCTCCGCGAAACAGAGCCACCGGTCTGGGCTGCGCTTGTGCCTCCGGCGGCTGGGCTCTGCCCAGACCCGTTGTGCTCGCTCCGCGAGCCGGTGCGTGTGTATGGTATGTAGGATTAGAATAAATAACATGCAAAATATGAACGGTCACTTTTGTTTTTTGCGGGCCTGGCCGCTGTCGTCGACGGCCGTCCGCTTGGTGCCTGGGAACGAGTTGGCCTTGATGTCGTTGTCTTCGCTGGAGATGCGTCGAGACGGGTACTCGAAATGCTGGCCCTCAAAGACATTCTGCGAAACACGCGGATGTTCAGTAAAGTATGGGTGGAGAAGAGCGTCTTTGGCCGTTATGCGCTCGGCAGGATCGTACTCTAGAAGATCGGACAAAAGATCAAAACCTTTGGGGTTCGTCCAACCCGTAGAGTGATACCACGACTCCAGACTGGACGAGTATGTCTTCATCGACTGAAGAGAATGGTACTCGGGGTACTTGGCGAGCGCCGGCCATTTCTCGACGTTCGGGCTGCCGAGAATCTCTACCACTTTTTGGACTTGGTTGCGCTGGAATGGGACGTTGCGTTTGTTATCCATTTTGGCCTCTTCTCCTTTGAAGATCGGCCGTAGAGACAGAAGCTCGGCGAAAACACACCCCACGGCCCATAAATCAATGGCCGGCGTGTAATGTCTTGCACCAAACAGAAGCTCGGGCGCTCGATACCAGATAGTCACAACGACCTTATCGCCGGCCCAAAGCGACTGGAGAGGCTCTTTGAACAGCCGGGCAAGACCCAAATCACCGATCTTCACGACTCCGTCTGTCGTGAGCATAATATTCGCAGGCTTCAGGTCCCGATGAAGGACCCAGTTTTGATGCAAATACGAAACCCCGTTGAGTAGCTGCCATAGGACAGACTTCACAGTAGATTCCGGAATGGGCCGTCGTTCAGGATGGCAGTGGAAATGGATAATCTGTAGTAAGTCGTGTTCGGCGAAATCAAACACCATATAGATACTCTTATCTTCGAGGATAATCTCCACGAGCTTGGTGATATTTTTATGATTCAGTTCTCGGCACAGAGCCATTTCCCTACAAGCGGACTGGGAAATGCCCGTGTAATGAGTGATTTCACCCTCTTTGTCTGCCTTGAACTTCTTTATGGCACACACTCGGTTTTCTTTCAGGTTCTTGGAGTTTGCTTTATACACTCGGCCGTACGTTCCGGCCGCAATATAACCAACGATATCGTATTTCGACAGAACTCGTAACCGTTCCTGGTCTTTGCGGGCCTTATAAGCCGCCAGAGGGTTGGCAACTGAAGCAGGCATTGTGCGTCCTCTCAGAGACGAGATGGTCTGAGACGGTCTATGATCGAGAGTGTTGGTTGTTGTATTAGCGCTTCTTAGAGAAGATGAGCTGTTGGAGTTATAAGTCGCGGTCGAAGTGGTTGGAACAGTCGGCCTATTGAGCGGGTGTTGTTGAGTTTGAGTTATTTGCTGTTGGGTGGTTTGCTGTCGCAATTGGTTATGCTGCTGTTGCTGGTCGGCTTGCCTCTGTAGCAGCTGCTGCCTCTGCCGTTGCTGAAACTGTTGCAACTGTTGTAACCGTAGCTGCCGTTGTTGCGGATTAGAATTTGAACTTGAATTCGAACTATTCCCATTGGAATTCGCTACACTTCTATTGTTCATATGAAGGAGGTTATTATAGGGCTGGGAGGAATATGATAATGGGTACGAGGAGGAAGACGAGGACCCGGTATAAGAGGAAGACGGAAACGTTGATCTATCACGCTCCACCGGCACCTTGACTCCGCTGCTGGCACTTCTCTCGAGACTATTTAGCTTATTATTAATAGCAATATCACTATCTCTATCTATATCAACGTCTGGACCTATATTTCTATCACCACCGTCGCTCCGCCAGAATTCCACCATTGAGCGTCCGTCCAAGTTGATAGTAGCAGACTGAGTTTTCTCCGCTCGCGCTGGGATGAGACCAGTAAAGGTTGGGTGGGGGCAGGGCCGCGCGCTGGCGGCGGCCGGCGTTGGGCCTGCCAGTGGTTGGGGGTGCCTCCGGCGGCTGGGCTCTGCCCAGACCCGTAGCTCCGCTTCGCGGAGGGACGGTGGTTCGTTGGTTGGTTTGTTGACTGGAGGGAGAGTAGAGGGGCAGGCTGGTTATATCCAGGATAGGATCCAAACGAAGAAGCATTGGCAGGATAGAAGGCGCTATTCAGCAGCCCAGGCCAACCTCGACGTTATCCTGCTCGCAGCCAAGCCCTAAACCACAACCGATCAACAGGAGACCATATCGGACGGCCCCCATTCAATCTCAGTCGGCCGTTGACGAAGAGAGACTCCTCCGCGAGTCGGAGCCATGGGTCGTCGAAGGGCCCACCCGCCGGAGGCAGAGCACACACCACCCTCCGCGAAGCGGAGCTACGGGTCTGGGCAGAGCCCAGCCGCCGGAGGCAGATCTAAGTACAGTGATCGGACTGGCAGGGGAAGATGAAATTAGTGCTACACGAGGAAAGGGGGGGGGTGTTCATTGGGGAGGGTTTACGTCCTGTTATACTTGACCTTGCCCAAGTCAAAGGGAAGATATCTATATTTGATCATGTGCTGGATCTGGCGTCTCATGGTCAAGCTGAAAAGGATGATGAAGTAGAGAAGCAGGATTTGCCAGAGGACGGGCACGTCGAAGACTGAGAACCACGAGCACACAAATGCGATGGCAGTGGCTCGGGTGGCATTGTGCCAGAACTTGAACTCGGGCAACCGGCGGATGAACGGCCGGAATTCGTCGTCTTTGGACGAGTCCTGCGAGATAGGCAGACCCTCGCCTTCCTCCATATCTTGATCCCGAAGATCCTGTTCAAGAGAAGGATCGAACTTGGGCTGTAAGAACGCCAAAAATAGGTTCAACAGGTAGATGCCCAGCGCGTAGCAAACGATATACCAGCCTTGGCTGAACACGATCCGGAGCAGAAAGATCACCAGCAAACCTGCGAACCCAGCCCATCGTTGAGCAGTGAATGGAACGCTTTTATCGAGATAGGTCTGATAGAGCTGTTTATATTTCGTGAATTTGATGGACAGGTCGTTGATGGCCTTTGGAGTGGATCCAGGTTCTAGAGAGTCCATTTTGATAAAAGGGGGTTTAAAAGGGGAATGTGAGAGAAGTGAAGTGGTACGCGAAGTGGTACGTGAATAAGGAGGTGTGCGAATGGGAGAACGTGAACGTGCGAAAATGGGAGAACGTGAAAGTGCGAAAACGTGAGCGTGAACGTGCTATGTGAAATGCGAGTCCAATAACAAATTGAAGGAAAATAATAAAACTGCCTCTAGCGTTTAGTGATTAAAGTTCGTGGAATGAAATGTCAGAAACTGGCTACTGGAAGTCAAGTACGTTTTGTAACTTTCTTAAATTTTTTTTTTCTCTTCTTCTTCCTCTGGTGCAGAATTAAGCCCTGGTAAAAAGTGGTTGGTATTGAAAGCGAGAATGAACTTTTCAATATTGAAATATGCGGTTGTGTGCTGGCCAGTCGAAGATAGCGTTAAGGGTAGGCGTCAAGCAAAGATAGGCGCGTGAATTTTACCAGCCGTCGCGGAACGGAGTGAAGCGTGAGGTGGTCGTAGAGGGTAGTACCAGTGGTCAGAGAGCAGTAATGGTGGTAGAGAGAAGTAGTAGCAGTAGTAGAAGCACACAACCCCAACCCTGACCTCTAGAAGCATAATATGTGTAAACAAGTCGACGTAATATCAGAGCAGCGAAGAGGACGAGATTTCGAATATTTAACCTGTAGCACACATTCTTTTATTCAACACCGGACGAGGCGCACTTGTTGTTTTTTTTTTGTAATGGCGCCAGCTTCTAGCAAGCGAATCAAGGCAAGTATCTTACGAGCAGCACACCATCGATGAAAACTGTCCCGCCTTATTTCTAACCTCTATTCTAGAACATCGCGGTCTGTAGGCCCATCATCTATGGAAACACCGCAGTTCCATTGCTAGACTCTGAGCGAACTGATGAGACTCCGGCAGACCATACTCACAAATGGACAATTTTCGTGCGAGATCCAAACGACCCCGACGAAGACCTCAGCTACTTTATTAAGAAAGCCGTCTTCAAACTCCACGATACATATCCACAGCCATCACGATCCATTGAATCCCCCCCTTTCGAGGTCACCGAGACCGGGTGGGGAGAATTCGAGATCTCCATGCGCATCTATTTCACCTCGCAAGCAGCCGAGAAAAACATCCTTCTCTATCATCATCTAAAACTCCACCCTTATAATCCCACCACCGGCCTGCCCTTACCAGGTCCGGCCGCGGCTACCATCGAGAACCCTGTTGAGAGCTTCATCTACGATGAGCTTGTGTTCAACGAGCCCACCGAGGCCATGTTCGAGATCCTCACCTCCCGACCAGGCGCTCTCCTGCCCGCCAAAAACACAGACGGCCGCAAATACACCCAGCAAACAGAAAACGAAGAACTCGACAGACTCAGCGCTGCCCTCGACACAGTCTACCAACAGGTCCAAAAGTCCAAAGAACAGATCCAGGCACTAGAGGCCGACAAGCAAAAACTGTCGGTGCCCGCCTAAACACCCGCTGCTCGCACCAGTGTATTTATTTAATTTAGCCAATGAACATTCACTTACCAGCTCGCGAAGCGAGCGCGTCTCCGCGTCTCCTGCTGCTGCTCCTACAGCTATAATCCTCCGTTTGCGGAGCATGATAATTGTAATATCATCTCATCGCCAGTGTCTCGGTTATTGGAGGACTTGCCCATATGGCCCACCCGGCCCTCCGCCGATATCCGCACAGGTGCGGTTCTCACAATCGCTCTGTCAACTATCATTTCATCTCATTTCATCTCATTAACCACACTTTAATGAACAGAAATTTATACGAAAAAAACCCCCGCTTACGACCTGCCGCTTACCGGCCTCCATCGCGCACTCCTCACTTAGGTCTGGCCCTAACTACCGCGCCATTAAAAATGAGCGATCGCCGCAGGCCCTGGTGCGGCTGACTGCACCCTGCAGCTAATCGGTTAAGCAAATTTTTGGCCTTTCATCAGCCATTGCTGTAATGCGGGAATGTGTCATTTCGACCCCGATACCGGACAATATGTAAACTTTTCACCATCGGCCTTTAATAAGTCACCTTTTAGAAACCACAACTGGTGATTTCACGAATAGTATATATATTTGCCAAAAATAGCTGTCACTCCAGGCTTTCAAAACCAAAAGTGAAAAAGTAAACTAAAAATAAAAAGGACCCTTTCGTTCTAATTTTTTTTTTCTTTCTTAATATATTTATTTTGCTTATTGGGTCATTCTCATTCTCATTCTCATTCTTTCAAACCCCGCATTTTCCGTCTACAATGACTTTCTTAAAAGACCCATCAGTCAAATATAAAAAGTTCCAGCCTATTGACTTGCCCGCTCGTCAGTGGCCTACTAAAACCCTCGACATTGCTCCAAGATGGCTGTCGACTGATCTGAGAGACGGTAACCAGTCTCTTCCTGATCCTATGTCGGTGGACGAGAAAAAGGAATACTTCCATAAATTAGTCGAACTGGGCTATAAGGAAATCGAGGTCAGTTTTCCAAGTGCTAGTCAGATCGACTTTGACTTTACTCGTTATGCGGTTGAAAACGCTCCCGATGATGTGTGGATTCAGGTTCTTACTCCTTGTAGAGAGGAGCTGATCAGACGAACCGTCGACTCGGTCCGTGGGGCTAAGAAGGCCATCATTCATGTTTATCTTGCTTCGTCTCCTCTTTTTAGAGACGTCATTTTCGGAATGACCGAACAGGAAGGTAAAGCTTTGGCTGTCAAGTCTACTAAACTTGTCAGACAACTCACTAAAGATGATGCTACAACCACCGGAACTGAGTGGGCGTATGAGTTTTCTCCAGAGACCTTCTCAGATACTCCTCTTGAGTATTCAGTTGAACTCTGTGAAGCAGTTAAAAAAGCATGGGAACCATCAGTGGAAGTGCCGATTATCTTTAATCTTCCTGCTACGGTCGAGATGTCGACCCCAAATGTCTACGCAGACCAAATCGAATATTTCAGCACTCACATTTCCGAACGGGAGAAAGTATGTATTTCTCTTCATCCTCATAATGACCGTGGTTGCGCCGTGGCAGCTGCTGAGCTTGGCCAAATGGCTGGCGCCCAGAGAGTTGAAGGTTGTTTATTTGGTAATGGAGAAAGAACTGGTAATGTGGATCTAGTTACTTTAGCAATGAACCTTTATACTCAAGGAGTGACCCCGAACATTGACTTTTCAGATATTACCAGTGTGGTTGACGTTGTGGAAAGATGTAATAAGATTCCAGTCCATGCCAGAGCTCCTTACGGAGGATCTCTTGTTGTTTGTGCGTTCTCCGGATCTCATCAAGATGCAATTAAAAAAGGATTTGCTCGTAACGACGAGATCAGAAAGAAGGCAAATGGCCAACATTCATGCTGGCAGATCCCATACCTGCCTCTTGACCCTCAAGATGTCGGCCGTACATATGAAGCGGTTATTCGAGTCAATTCTCAATCTGGCAAGGGCGGTGCCGCTTGGATCATTCTGAGAAATCTTGAACTTGATTTACCTCGTGGATTACAAGTCGCGTTCTCGCGAACCGTTCAAACGGAAGCCGAGTTCAAGGGCCGTGAACTCAAAGGAGACGAACTTGTGAATTTATTTGAGAAGGAATACTTCTTAGAAGAGTCTACACAAAACCATGATTACAGCTTAGTGGATTTCAACATTACATCTGGTAAGGAGTTCAAGGACCAACGTTTGTTAAGTGGATCGGTTAACCACAAGGGAAAGGAGGTGCAAATCAACGGTAAAGGTAACGGACCTATTTCGTCGTTTTTGGACGCCATCAAAAATACGTTTGAAATTAACCTCGAGGTGCAATCATACTCTGAGCACTCGATTGGAAAAGGGTCTGCTACTAAGGCTGCTACATATATCGATCTTGCGTATGAAATAGCTGGTCAAGCAGGTAAATTCAATGAATGGGGTGTTGGTATTAACGAGGATGTATCTCAAGCAACAATTCTCGCGATTCTTTCTGCATTAAACAGAATCTCCCAGCGAGTTTAAAAGGAAGGGAAAAAAAAATATCGTTTGTGTATATGTAATATTTAGTGTGAATAAGTGAAAAAAAAAATTGCTGGTCCGAGGTAGGAACTGCGTATATTCTGTAAAAATATAGGATTTATTATTATGTTTAACGTATGGTCGTGGGACATAAACGACCATACCAACCATTCTTCTCTTTGTGGATATATATGTATTTAGTTATATGAAAGTCCGGACTCAGGGAGCATACTGAGCACGCTCCTTTAAATTTAGCTTTGTAAATTCCGGCACTGGACAGAACCCGCACGGACCTCGTAACAGGAACTGTGCTTGATATATAATAATAAATGTCACCACCCCCTGTCTCCACATGAACGATTCGAATATCCACGCACAGACTACCTATCACCTCCGCATTCCTCTCGACTAGCCGAACTCTGACATGGCTAATACCCGATCGCTAATGATCGTCCCTGTTTCCAACTTTGATTGACAGTGCCAATTGTTGTAAATTCTTTTTACCCATTGCGAGAGAGAGAGAGAGGGGG
This sequence comes from Sugiyamaella grinbergsii, assembly GCA_030579895.1. NCBI lineage: Eukaryota > Fungi > Ascomycota > Dipodascomycetes > Dipodascales > Trichomonascaceae > Sugiyamaella > Sugiyamaella grinbergsii. Next base: position 53,605 of record JAKTRT010000055.1, on the reverse strand, counting down.
GGCTCACATTCATTCCATTTAGCCTAGATCTACTTTGCAGGCCGTTGTTGACCACGACTAGTCGTAAGCGACGTAAGAAACGACTAGGGGCGAGAGGGGACGAGAGCAGGAACATAGGACATGTGGGTTTCTTTGACCATAAGAATATTTCACGGGTAAAAATTAAAGCCACCGCGGATAATGAGGAGGGAAGATCCCACCCAAACCGAGTGCTCGCATTGCGGCGTACCGGCAGGTCAGATCCAAACTTCAACTACGAAACTTTAACTGTAACAAGCTTATTTTTTTCCTACCTCATGACTGGGATCAGCGCCGAGTTGGGCATGCAAACTAACTTTGAGTAACTTTAATATAAACGATAGAAATCAGTGACTGACGGTTCTTACCAAGCCAGATATACTTACCGGTCGGAAAAAAACCGCTGACAAGGCATAGACGACGCTGGTAGTTAACCCGTGCACAAGCGTTTGTAGCGGAACAATCTCTAAACCGGAAAATTGTTTTACTTAGGAGCGCAGGCCCCAACCCCGAACGGCTGACTAGCCTATCGACGGCGGATTAATTAACCGGGCTCTGGAGGCTCCATTCCCCAGAAAATCTTTTGCATGTTAAGGTTGGAGTGGGGGAAGCCATTGTGGGGGTGTTGAGAGAGATGGGTTTTGAGGCTTAGTGAGAATAGGAGGAACGACAGGGGTAGCGGAGGAAAGACAGGGGTAGCGGAAGAAAGCAAAGGGAAGTAGACAGGTGGTAAAGGGGTGGAGCACGGAGAGCGGCTCTGGCAGAAGCTTCAGGCGTCCCAGCGAAACGGTAGCATAAAAAGCTGCTATGGAAGCAGCGCGATAGCAGTGGTCCACCAACAACATGTTAGCAGCTATAGCAGCGACCCATGAGAACGCAAGCAGGGAAACATCTGTAGCGGCGTAAAGCGTCCCATTGGAACATGCTTAAACAAACAGCTACAGTACTGCCCCTCTGCAACGCCTGCTCAGCAGCTGTTACCACCAGCCACAACTAAACCCCCAGCGGAGCGGCAACTCCTACGATAGCACCCTGCTATCTCCCAGCAAGCCATTCCGTTCAGGCGCTTGCCAATCCCGGCGCTCGCCAGACCCGGCGTAGTACGCGTCCTTCTGATGAGCTAGGCTAGGTAGGTACCACCAATCCACATGAGTGTCTCACTCTCAGGTTACCTCCCAAATTACCAATCGGCCACCGCTCGTTTGTTTCTTGGCCTTTCAGTTCACCCTCCGTGTGCATGTGATTGGATTTAGTTTTGTTTTATAATATAATATATTTTCAAATGCTTCTCTTGCGCTCTCACAGTTTTTCCTTTCACCACCACCACCGCGGCCGCCTCGTCTTCTCATCTCATTTCATCGGTCTTCTTTTCTCTTCTCTTCTCTCATTTCAAAATTGCATGCCATATGAAACACCCCCCTCCCCCCCCCCCCCCCCCCCCCCCCCCCCCCATGACAAAAAATAACCAATATCCAGCAAACTCCATTGATGAGTTCCTTTACTTGAACACAAATACTAATGACGGTGCTATAGACTCATTCGATTCCATTATCAATTACGATATTAATGGATTGACGGTGGATGGAGGAGATAAAAGTAATGATAGCGACGGGTTCATGGGCCAAAATAATGCCCCTATTGATTTCGAGTCCAACAACCTCTCACGGCCGCTAGATTATTCATCGGGCGGTGAATACTATAGCAGCACCAGTCGGTCCAACAGTCGTAATAGACAGTCGTTATTTCCTGGCAAGTCGAACTCCAATTCTAATGGCACTTCCAGTTCGAATACCAATGGTAGTACTCCCACTCCCGCTATCACTACTACCACTAGTACCATGACCCCAACTATCAGTCTATCTACACCAGAAGGATTATATCTCAGTACTTCTCCTTCAGCAACCCCTCAAACCACTACTACCACCGCCAACACCACCAACGTTTCTTCTCCATCGCCCACTGCCCAGTTCCACTCGTCTCCATCTCCTCATATCCAACAAATAAACACTACTTCTGCTGCTTTACTGGTCCCTCGTACTGGACATTCAAGACGCTATTCCTTTTCATCAGACGTCTCGTCTAACGGCCATATTGCTTCTCCATATATCTCTGCCGAGAACTCGCCGTTTCTCCAGCCTTTAGACCTCGTGGACGGTGACGACAGTAGTAAGTCCTTCAGCGACCTTAATAGTCTGACTGACTTGACTTCGAATGTCCGAATCAGCAATAATGACTTCTCAGCTGAAGACCCAAGCATGGACTATAATGATATCGGGCTTAGCATTCATGGTCAAAATAATAATGTACAACTGCCCAATTTCACCGGTGTCTCTACCACCATCTCTGGAGGATATCCAAATATGTATGTCGACAACCCTGGCCCATCCACCAATATCAACAACGAGATTATCGGATATATGGGTCCAACTTATCAAGGAGTGGGCACTCCTTACTCAAATGTATCAAGTATCACCTCACCTACCACATCTAATGACTCGTCTACACTGCTTGATGACCAGCCATCTATTCAAGATGTTCTCGATTTCCCTGGTTCGAATATGTCTGGGGGCTATTTGAGTCCGAATATGACGACCCGAGGAAGGTCCATATCGGACCCTCCTCAAGCGCGTGGGCGAATAAGCGACGCTAGCCATGGAATCCCAACTATTACTACCACTGATAGCAGTGGTGCAGAACCAGTCGACGTAGGGTCTCAGTTCCTTAACATCCCCAGTGATTCATATCTATCACCAGCAGTGTCTGGTGGTAGTCGGTCACGATCTTCTTCATCTCGCAGTGACGATACAAGAACCCCCAGCAGGAGCCCAGGTAGAAGTCCCGGTAGAAGTCCCGGGCGAAGCCCAAGCCCTGGTCACAGCAAGAGCCCTAGCCGGTCTCCAGCAGGAAGAAATGCCCCTGGTAGTCGAGAGCATATTCTCGAACTTGCCGCGCCCCAGAGACCCCAAGTACGAGTACAAAAGCATCCATCCAACTACGCATGTCATTTATGTGATAGACGGTTCACAAGAGCGTATAATCTCCGATCGCATCTGCGAACCCACACCCAAGAAAAGCCCTTCAAATGTAGTACATGCGACCAGGCGTTTGCACGAAAGAATGATCGCAAACGTCATGAAGCGCTTCATTCTGGAGTCAAGAAGTTTGAATGTCGAGGTTACTTGGAAGATGGCACGGCATGGGGATGCGGACGGAAATTCGCTCGGGCCGATGCGCTGGGCAGGCATTTCCGCACCGAAGGCGGCAAAGAGTGTGTTCAAACGCTACTTGATGAAGAAGCGAGAAGACGAAATATGAATAACCAAGGAGTGCCAATGCCCGGATCACAAGCTCCACCGCCGTTATCCAGTAATGACTACGAGAACTTTCTATTGGAACAAATACGGCAGCAGCAAGAAGGTGGAGGGGCGCCTCCTCCAGCGTACACAGCGTCGGGCAATATCCTGGATCAGTATAATCGTATTCCGGCAGGATTACTGCTACAAAACCCTGGATTAATAGGGTCACTAGATAACGGAGAGGGGCCCAGTAGTTATTGATAGTAGTTTTATGAAGTCATGAGGTAGGTCACAAATGTTTGTTTGGAATTATTTAATTGGATATATATATACACTTGTTAATATATATGACATGGGATTTTTTTTCTCCTAGTTCTGAACATCGCCTCCTAGCATCCAACCGAGCGAAGCGAGCTACGGGTCTGGGCAGAGCCCAGCCGCCGGAGGCAAAACTGCGGACGAGGGCCTGACGACCCGGAAATCTCCACATACGTGATACACGCCGGGGGCGAAGGTCTTGATGAGCTCCAAGTACAGGAATTCGACGTGGTGGCTGAGAACTGTTGTTACCACTTGGGGCCATGTGTCGGTGATGGAGGCTGAGATGTTTTCGTGAACGTGTAGGATTGGACAGTGTGCTAGGGAGGAGGAATGGCGCAGACCCATTTGAAGAGAGTCGGACCACGCTAGACGACTGTCTGGGAGGAGGCCCAAGTTGATATGACTGATGTCGGATATTTTCGCTTGGGCAATGCGATTAAGGGCATTGGCATTGTCTTCGAGAAAAATGACAATGAGGTCGGATGCTAGAGGTTCATAGTTTTCATTATGATGGATTAATCGAATGGGCCAGTTATTGGAATGAGCGCCTCGAATGAGTCCTTCAACGCTGAACGGGTTCAATTCCCAGCATAAAATCCGGGACGGCTTGTTGCGAGCATAGCTGAAGGTGAAATAGCCTATGCCAGCATACATATCTACGACGGTGGTTCCTTCGATAGGAGCCTGTTTGTAGAATGTATTGAGGACCCTTGTTTTCTCGGTTATGTTGCCACGACTGAACATGGTATATCTAGGAGCCCACGTTTGATAGATACCATTTTGGATGGCCGTACACCAGAACGCAGTTTGGAAGTGGTGGGACGTAGCGGTCGTAGACGAAAACCGGTCAGGGTCAGGACCGAAGTCTCCGTGCAACGGAATTAGATCGCATGGCCGTCTGACTTTATCTGATTCTGGGATAGGCGCATTTTCGGCGATATGGGTGATGATGCCCTGTTTGCGTTGGAAGAACAGCGATTGCTGGGAAATCACAAGTTCATAGAACGACTGGGGAAGATCCACTTCTTTGAGTCCTGTTCCGGAAGCGAAAAGGACTAAAGGCGGGTAGATGGAGTATTTTCTTCGCGAGAATATGGAGGTGAGGTGGGCGATTTTGTGGGTTTTGGAGACAGGCGGTTCATTCGAGAAGAGTGATAAGCGATTGACAATGTTATTAATAGCCAGAGGGATGGTGAGCTCGTGTTCGTTCTCGCTTGTCGATACGATTTCATATGTCATGCCACGCTCGCCGTTATCATCTCCTTTAATCACTGCTTCTAATATTGCTTCGTTAGAACACAGACTATGGATCAGAAACTGATGGTCCGCATCCTTTGATATTTTCACTTTCTTATCCAACAGCCCACGGCTCTCCAGCGACTGTTTGATTTTCTTAACCAACAAAGCATCTCCTATACGGATGGTTAGCATGGCGTCAATGGAACAATGTCGCTATGATATGCGTCTCTTGACTAAGGGCCTTTGAAATTTTTCATTTTTCGTTTCTCTGCTGTATGTTCGAGAATTAACTTTATTGCATTGCATGGAGAAGGAACTTTAAATGTTCCATCATATTTCGCGTCGACGACAGTTGGCCGGTCAGGGTAAATAATGTAACGTGTAACGTGTGACGGCAAACGACGTCAGGCTCGGCTCTTGATATACGAAGGATAATTCTCCGTACTTGGTGAATCTGAAATATCTCTCTCGTAACTGTCTCCGTCGTTCTCACCCCGTTCGGCGTCGCTCGCAGTACGTCTCGCGCGGCACCGGTCTATGGAATACGTTCAGGTTAGGGCCCAGTAGAACAATATGATATGGCGTAAATAATAATAAATGCTGCGAGTGCGTAGAAATATTTAAATATAATTAATATTTTTTATCGACCCACGAATCGATGCGACAGATTAAGTGAAAAAAAAAAAGTCCCCGGTTGTCATTTATATTGTCAGATAATATATTTTCGTATCTGATTCTACTACAGCCCACCAAGAATACCTGGCAAGGTTTCGATCGACACATTTCCGAGCTGGACCGTTCGTTCTCATTTCATACTCTTTCACATCCAATCCCCTAGTTCATATCCACTATGGCCAATGATGAACACAAACGAAGCAAATTCTCATGGGTTAAGAAATTCATCATTCGGAGCAACCGGGCGTCTCCGCTAGTAGTCAACGGAGGGCTACGGAACAACCATCCACCTCATCAGCATCTCCAAGCTCCCTATGCTCTACAGGCACTCTCTCTGGGCGGTGTGAGCCCAGGAGAAGCTTCTTCCTTGGATGACGATATTGATGATGGTAGTACCACGAGTGTGGCAGAAATGGTTCCTGGTGGAGCCGATAGCAGTGGCACGTCTACCCCATCCAGTTCCAAGGTGGACAAGATTAATGGAATTGCAAATAATAGCCATTTCTACCGCACTGGCGATGGACACAGCAGCCGGCATAGCCAGAGATCGGGCGTGGCTCCCTCTGGTACTAGTATCGGTGGATTGTATGATTACGACGTCGATGATCTTTATAGCCACGAAGGAGACCATATGCATCATCTTGGAGACGGCGACTGTGACGATAGAGACGAGCATGGCGGACGGTCTTCTTTACTGCTTACCGACGGCGCGTCTACGACTGCGATTTATAGAAGAAGCATTGCTAGTTCCGAGGACCCTTTGGCATATAACAGGACCCGGAACTCGTCACCGGGCGCTAATCATAGCATGAGTGGTCGGCTTGTGTCTGCCGATTCAGCTTCACTATCAAGAAGTTCTACTACATCATGGGGAGCCGTCGTCGGAGCCACTGCCAGTTCGAACGCGCCTACCTCGTCGTCAATTGGCCCGATACCTTCATGTTCCACATCATCAACTTCAAATACAAATTCCCTAGTAGACACTGGCAACTCGTCCTCGTCGCCGCCGGGAATCACCAATGGTAGCACGATGCCATCGTCGCCGAACGACCCTTCGCGGCCCTCAAAAGTGCAAATCGTCGACTCGCGTCCGACGCGGGATTCGGACTCGGTGATGTCATCAGTCAAACGAAGGTCGAACTCCAACTTCACGGTCCCTTCCGTGTCGCGCACTTCCATCACCACCGCCTCGCCGACGCTCTCTGACACTGCCTCGACCCATACCGTGCTATCCTCGTCGTTATCCACGTTCCACCTCAATCCAGCACTGAACCCCACCACGAGCAACACGCTGGCGCCGCAAGGCGCCCACGGTGCAGCGTCGTTCCAGCTGCAAAACGTCGCTGACACCGCGTCGGTTATCACGATAGCGTCGTCTTCCAAAAAGCATCACCGACGCTCGTCCTTCGACACCAACGCCAGCACAAGGGCCATAGCGCCCGAGTCCATTCTGTCGCGCACCGAGTCCATCGACTCGTCGTCGTACTTCACGGCCCCCGCGAAAAGTATCACCAGTAGTCGCAAGATCTCTGATTCGGAAGATTAATCAATCGTATTGCCTATTTCCGACCTTACCTTGTGTGTGCCTCCGGCGGCTGGGCTCTGCCCAGACCCGTAGCTCCGCTTCGCGGAGGCGCTGGGTATTTTTCCGCGAAGCGGAGCTACGGGTCTGGGCAGAGCCCAGCCGCCGGAGGCACAAGCACAGGCAGAGACATAAAAGGAATTTCTATTACTATATTTTTTTCTTTTGGGGGACGTGAAAAAGAGTATTTTTAACTTGTTCCCAAGCAGGGAGAATAATTTACATAAGAGTCTGTTGTGACATTTTGTGTGTAAAAAAAACTTTTTTTTTTCTTTTTAAGTTGCTTCTTATTCTTGTTGGTTGGATCCATCTCCGTAGATTTTGGGCGACGGGTTCGACGAGTTGTTGACAGACTTGGCCTTTTCTTGGTCGTCGGCTGATGTGTGCGCGTTGGTGGCCTTGTGGATAAGGTTTGACGACGAGGGAGTGTGAGGAACCGAATCAGTAAGAGGAGTGGTGGATCCAGCATAGTCGGTGCTGGCGTTGGGCTGGGCTCCTCCGTTGGCTTGCTGCTGTTGCGAAGGCTGGCCGGCAAACGCATTGCTACTAGGAGTGGGCACCCTGGAGCTGGGGGCCGTAGAGTAGCCATCGTTGACATTGCCGTTGGATCCAGCGGTGGCAGCTTGAGAGCCTTGAACCCCTTGGATTACAGATGGAGACGCAGAGGAAGGGGGGTTGGGCAGCTGAGGGAGCTTGCGGTTGTTGGCGGTGGTGGGAGAGTTTGCCGAGGATCCAGCGCCGCTAGCAACCTCTTTACGGCCGTCGTGGTAATAATAAGACTGCGAGGACTGGACATTGGACGAGTTGTTGGCACTGTTAACACCACCAGTAGCCGACGAAGTGGAACCAGTGGGGGATCCAGTAGCACTGTTGACCGAGGCAGCAGCAGCCGCCAAATCCTTGCGGCGCTCAGCAGCAGCGGAAATGACCTGGGCGGTTCTAGCGTAATTGGCCGGGTGGTACAAAACGGCCTTGATGTCAGTGACAAAGAGTGGGTACAACAAATCAATGATTTTCTCCTTGTTGGCAAAGTCCAGAGCTCTTTCATATGGAATCCACACGCCCTTGAGGTGCATGGCGCCGGCCTTTACGACATGTCTATTTTTCTCGCCCTTTAAGATACCGTCTCTACGGCCTCTAGTCATACCAGCGACGTTGAGCAACTTTGTACCATTGATCATATCATTGTCTTCTCTACGAGCGACACAAATACCCTTGGCCTCGACTTGGAAACATAAAGTACCTTCGTCTTCCCAGAGAGTGGTGGTGACTTTAGGTTTGGAGCCGGGAGGAGCGGTCTGGCCAGTAGGATCGGTGATAACAGCAGGCTGTTGGTGAGGTTGAGCCACCTGTTGTTGTGTAGTGTGTTGTTGAGGGTGTTGCTGTTGTTGTTGTTGCTGCTGCTGTTGTTGTTGTTGTTGAGCAACCAACGAGTGTTGAGATTGCAAGCTATGGGTACCATAAGCGTTGGTAGCGGTGGCTTGTTGGTGCGACTGCATATATGGAGGATATTGATTGTAGTAAGGGGTTTGGGCCTGGATTTGTTGCGATTGTTGCTGTTGCTGCTGGATATGATGGTGAAGATGTTGGTGATGGGGTTGATTGGATCCAGGGCCTGAAGACTGGCCATTAGCAGTGGCAGCCACCTGTTGCTGGTAGAGAGGAGCTCCATAGTAGCCTTGTTGGTAACTGGCCGCGACATCAGCACCGGCAGCACCAGTAGAATCAGCACCAGCAGCAGTGACGGTGCTAGTATTGGTAGCAGGAGACCCGGTCACCGAGCCACTGGCCGAGTTTGTTCCAGTAGCAGGAGCACTAGGAGTACCATTATAGTAGTATTGCTGCTGAGGCTGTTGGTAGCCGTAATAGAACGACGGGGTGGCCGTAGCGCCTGCCTGGGCCTGGCCTTGAGGCTGGCCGTACTGGGGGTATTGGGCCGAATACGAAGTGAGGTGAGGAGGGTTCATTGTTGGAAAATATTTTTTTTTTGTTGATTTTTGGGAACAACAACAGTAAGAAATTTTTTTTTAAAAAAAAAGGTGTTAGAACTTGACAAGCAGTATATGTAGAGACTATTATACCACACTTGAGCTTATATTCTATTGGTCGTTTCAAAGTGGGATGACTTTGTTTGTTAATACCCGTCACCAAAATTCAGCTATACAACAAAAAAAAATAATGAACCTTGTAAATAGAAATAAAAAATCAATCTGAAGAAAAAAAAAAAACCGACTTCGCGACCTTGTTCAGTAACTTTTTGTCAACTGTTGAAAAGATTACTCTGCACGTCAAATGCACAGAAAGATAAAATAATCCCTTCTCTTTTTGCGGGTTAATGTGAGTATATATACCCTACAGATATGTAAGGGGGATTGGGTTGGCTCAACAGGGAGGGACAATCGCGCCCGGCGGGCGTAAAGAAAAAAAACTTGCAATCGTCCACCTCTTTAAAGCGATGGGTAGTTGCTTTTTGCGCGTCATGCAATTTGCGCCGCACAGCTCAGCAGGGATAGGCGGCGAGCTGCGCCAAAAGCAATTATCCATCGCGGCATTGAGCGTCCAGCGATTATGGTGGTGGAGAAGGGTTAGAGTCGATGATAGCCATTGAAGGGGTGGTTGTGAATTGCTGGCTTGAGAGAGACGGGTGGTTACTGACGGGCGTAACATTGGGATGGCGTAACATTGGGATGGCGTGTGTTCTATGTCTGCCGTCTGTCTGTCTTCTGTCTGCCGTCTGTCTACTACTGTCTACCTACTGTCTACCTACTGTCTACTGTCTGCCTTCTACTGTCCACCTACTGTCTACTGTCTACCTACTGTCTACTGTCTGCCTTCTACTGTCTACCTACTGTCTACCTACTGTCTACCTACTGTCTACCTACTGTCTACCTACTACTTACTACCCTACTACCCCTACCCTTCTTACAAATCATCTGCACTGCACTGCACTGCATACATCCCAATTTAGCCAGTCTATAAGTAACTTATCCAAATGGGTTTAACCGCTCCCCCTGTATAAGATTATAATTTTCTCGGAACGTTTCCTTCTACGAATCTTAGGCCACCTAAATCACCACCAATAGGAGGCCAGCAAAGATTTTTTTTTTCTAAAAAACAAACGTTATCTATTCTCTCGGTTAAAAGAACTTGGCGAACCAGACAAATGTCACAGAAGGAAAAAGAGTCATTGCAACTGGCGGTCATGGAAGAATAAGCCTGTGGTGTCATGGACGAGGTTTCCTAATCTCAAATGTAGAGATGAACATGGACGTTAAACGTTAATCGGTAAGTGTACCCCTCCAAGTGTAGAGATGCCGGCGGTAGGTAAGTAGGCGCACCTCAGTGTATTGGCTGGTGCTTGGTGCTTGGTGCTTGGTGCTTGGTGCTTGGTGCTTGGTGCTTGGTGCTTGGTGCTTGGTGCCTTCTGCTAGACGGCCTACCTATGTACCTGTCAATCTACGGGCGTGAATGTGGGATGTTCGTCAGCCTACTTGGCTACCCTATCTATGAACGTATCTAGCTATCTAGCTATGTAACTACCCTCAACCGCGACTCCACTCCCACTCAACTCCCACTCAACTCCCACTCAACTCCACTCCCACTCAACTCCCACTCAACTCCCACTCAACTCCACTCAACTCCACTCCCACTCAACTCCCACTCAACTCCCACTCAACTCCACTCCCACTCAACTCCCACGTCAAGTCAACCCTTCTAGCCCTTTCTTCTCTATGAATTATACGTACTCTGTGGATGTAGGGTAAAACCGGTTTTTAACCTATTAGATAGAACATCCCGATAGGGGACCATACCACTGCTCGATCAATAACCTTACGTTGCGTTACGTTGCGTTACGGTACATTTTACGCGTTCCGTTACGCTACACACGCTACATAGTTTCGTGCCTTATGACCAGATGGCCTAGAAACGGTGCGATAACGGTGCGGTTCATTCATGGTACATGGCGTCTGGAGCATGTCCGACAGGCCGCAGGGTATCATACGGCAGTAATCAAACATATGTAAACTATAATTACTAGTGACTAGTGGAGGGGATAAAAGGTAGAGAGGAGGATATAAGAGAGGTACAGTCGAGTGAATTGGAGTAGGCGTAGATATAGACTTTGTCCACATCCACATCTGCGACAATTAATGACCTGCTACCCACCCAATTTCTCTCTACCGCCCAAGCTAACTACTCCGCGTTCGCCGCCTACTCCGTCTATTCCGCTTTCTCCACATGCCAGGCTTCTTTCTCCTCCTCCAACTACATCTCAAAGTGTTATTTTCTTTTTCTTCCTCCTATCACTCTTTTCTCTCTCTTCCTCCTTGTTTCCTTCCCAATTTGGTGATGGGTGATAACAACCGTTAGCCAGAATTCCCATTCAAACGAATCCATCTGTTTGCTCGAAAAGATTTTTCTTTCTTTTCGACGATTAGCGGATCTCGCAATAGTCCCACCCGCCGCGCTTGTTTGATGGACCATTATGACGTGAGAGACCGACCTGCGGTTGCGCATAACCATGCGTCATGCAAAATAATGTTACAGCGTGCGCCGTGGCTAAATTCAAGAATGTACGTTAAACTGTAGGTTCGATGTGAGATTGAGGTTGAGATGGCAGTAGGAGTAGGAGTGGTAGTGGTAGTAGTAGTGGTAGTAGTCGAGGCAGTATAAGGTGTAGTAGAGGTGGTAGCAGAGGAGCAGAGGCAATAGCAGAGGCAGTATAAGGAGTAGTAGAGGTGGTAATACGGCAGTATCGAGAGTGAGGGCAATTGTATGATGCGAATGACTTGAGATGACGAGACGACGCCAGTTCCATGACAAGACGAAACTCCGCGCCAGCCTGGCAAAGAACGGTCAAGCGCGACACAAAATACCCTCTCGCGCTTATTCATACGACTTTTACCCAACAAATAATCCCAAGCTGGGTCTGTTCTTTACCGCAAGCGGCAGTAAAATGTTTCAAGTCGCGAGCAAAAAAAAAAATGCCAGGAAAAAGAAACGCTGCCTGATCAGGTTTCGGCAGGCCATTTCTATAACGAGGTGGCTTGGTTGGTTAGTGATCTTGTCACTGCCACCGTACCATTAGCATTACATACCAGAATGAGACTCGAAAAAAAGATTACCGTCGTTACCATATCACCACTACCCGAATGGAGACCTATAGCTATACAATAGTAGGCCAACACCGACACGGCTTTGCCGTCCCACCAGTTCTTCATCTCCTCCTCCTCCTCCTCCTCCTCTTCTTCTTCCTCCTCCTCCTCCTCCTCTTCTTCTCTTCTTGTCCTTTTCTCCTCTTCTCCTTCCTGCAGCTCTTCCTCTACCCTTCTCTTCCTCTACCCTTCTCTTCCTCTACCCTTCTCTTCCTCTACCCTTCTCTTCCTCTTCTCCTCTTCCTTCTCTTCCTTCTATCCGCCGCATTACTTGCCCATCCATATCAAGCATGGATCGCCGCAATCAATTCTTCCCCTGCAAAAGCAACTCCTAACTGTGGGTCCTTTGACTCCCAAAACGGAACCCTCTTGGTCCTTTTTACCCACTGCCATTGTCTGCCCACCCTCCTCTCGATCCCCTGGACCACCGCCATCCGCCCAATTGACCTCTTATAAGCTCTCGCACTCCTAACAAACTTGTGGGAGAGAGAGAGTCTCGACGAACCGGCTTGCACCGCGCGCTCCAGCCTCCAGCCCCGTCCCTGCCCGATCCTCCTCGCGAGCCGGTACTTTCTCCCACCGTTCGCGCGACATCGCAGCTGCTTGCAGCCCATCTGCATCCTAGCCGTTATAGGGTCCGACATTGCCTCCCTTTTGCCGTATCCAGAAAGCGCGGATTGCAGGCATGTCAGTTTTAGAATGGCGACTTTCCCGACTAGACGCCAGGATGGGTTGCGGTTTCAAGACAAGCGTGCGTGCGCGACCCCTGAAACGCACCGCGCTTTCCAGGCGCCCGCCGGCGACCCCCGTCGAAGCCTCCGGCGGCTCCAGCCCGCCTGTGAGCATATGTAGGTGTGCACAGTACATATAAATATAAATATAGCCCGTAGGCGAGGACGGCCTAGACAGCAGGACGGAGCGTGGGCCCCTGGCCCTTCCAGAGCCACAGCGCTTCAGTGGCATAGGCACGCACCGCCACGCTGCGAGTGCGGTTCTCATCACACGCTTCGACAAGAGACTCGTGTAGTCGCGAGTGCTCGACCACGCCATGGAGGCCGGACGACATGTCTTTGCCATACTGCATCTTGCCCAGCCGGTACAGAATACGGCCCAGGGTGCGAATGGCAATACACCTTTGTGAGTAGTTGGAGCTTCGAGCGAGATGCGCCAGCTCGCCTATGGTATAGCCTGCGGCCAGAGGAGCGTCTCCATGATGATGGAGCCCTTCATCAGTGCTGATGTTGCGGCTCTGGCGAGGGGTGATGAGGTTGCCGACAAAGTCGAATCTCAGCTCGGACGGCGCCAGCGAGTCCTGGTACTCGGAGTATTGTGCTTGGTCCTCTTCGGCCGACACCGGTCGCATCCACGCCAGTTTGCTTTCTTCCACTTCGAGGTCGGGGAAGTACTTTGTATGCAATTCGTCGAGGAAGTCGGATTCCGGTTCCTCCGAGACCGGGGGTCTAGGAAAGTGTAGATCAATGGAGTCTTGATCGTGCTCGGCGGGAGCCGGGGTAGCGACCCGCACTTGGGTAGTTTGTGGTTCTGCGCCAGACGGGGTCTGCTCACGGTGTTCTCTACGGTCTTGACGGGGAGCTTCGGTTTGTTCATTCTCCTTTCTCCCCGGCTCGCTCTCATCTCCAGTCCACTCTTTTGGTTGCTTGATTTCGGCTGCCTCTGCTCTTTTCAGCAGCGCTTGTAGAATGCCTGGATCCATATTACGAACTAACTCTTCTCTCTCTCTCTCAATATCACCGCGGTCCATTTTAGCCATCTTCTCGATATTTTCCAAGTGGATTTTTTCTCCTTCACTTAACTCGCCGCCATTTGTACTGAAAGCCTTTTCTACTTTCGACATTGGTTTGCTAGCTGCTGGTGGACCGCCCGAGCCTTGACCAGTTGCAGGGCTTGGTCCTCGATTCCAGCTTCGCTTGAACCTGCTGCTGCTCGGCTGGGCAGCACTTTTCTGACCGGTGGGCGCGGTCGGCGCAATAGCCGGCTGGTCCGCCACGTCTCGTTCCACGATATCGCCAACTCCTCCAATTGAGTTCATTTGGTTGCTTAAGTGGTAATCAATGGTGAAGGTAGTTTGGTTCTTTACAAATGGACGCTCGTGGTTCTAAAATCAGATCTGTGCGGCGGAGTGCTCGCCCGTGCGGCTCAAGAAGGTCACATTTAGTCGATGAGCGATATGGCCGTAGACAAGAAGAGGGATATGGTTGGTTCAAAACAAAACACGCAATGTCACAGCGCCAGCTCGCGGAGCGAGCACAACGGGTCCGGGCAGAGCCCGGCCGCCGGAGGCTCTGCGCAAGCGTCCGTGGTGTGCAGTTCCCGCGAAACCTTATCTTGCATTCTCAACGATAATGCAGGTCCTGATAGTTAATTTCTTTAGTGCGTTTAAGATAGGAGGCAGGTAAAGAGGGAGTGCAGTGTTCGCCTGACTGAGGAGTAGAGTCGGAAGTGAGGGCTCTGGTTATGATGAGCTGGGTGTTTAGTGAAAGTGATGAGCAAGTACATACGGCTTGTGTTATTCGAGAAGCGAGTGTGATGGGCTTGATAGTGAGTAGGGGCCAGTCCATATAGGAAGTGAGTTGCTATGTAATTCGACAAGCGCTACTACTTACCCTTCCTACTTCGACGCGTCTAATGGGATATTGCCCAGTTCGTAATATTGCACTGCCTCTCGTAACAGGTTGAAGATGCTAAACAACGATCATCTGTTGGTACTGAAAAAAAAACATCAGAATGACCGGATCAGTCGAGACCGTAGCGAAAGCGATTGGGTTGTTACTTTGATATTCGTTAGTCGAATGTCTTATGCCCATCCACTCTGTTACATGCGGCGACACGGTTCAGTCAATCCACAATCTTTTGATAATGATAATTCCTCATCGTCGCTTCCTCCCTATTTACCCTAATAATAGCGCGTTTCTGGTGGATACCCCCGCCAAACGCTGTTTGCTCCTCGAACTGCCGCAAAACCACCCCTGCGCCACGCCCAACTCCCAATGGTGCGCTATGGTACCAGGCTGAAAAATAACTGAGAGATAACGCTATAATCAACCCTTGGTCAGTTTCCCCAATCGCCGACCGGTCGTACGGTACTGAATGCCGTCCGAGCTCTCCAACGTTAATTCCTCATACGCTCTTCCCGCCGTTCCTGCCTGTCTGTTTGATTGTCTGTTTGATTGTCTGCCTGTCTGCCTGTCTGCCTGTCTGCTTGTCTGCTTGTCTGCTTGTCTGTCTGCCTGTCTGCCTGTCTGCCTGTCTGCCTGTCTGCCTGTCTGCCTGTCTGCCTGTCTGCCTGTCTGCCTGTCTGCCTGTCTGCCTGTCTGCCTGCCTGCCTGCCTGCCTGCCTGCCTGCCTGCCTACCTGCCTGCCTGCCTACCTACCTTTCCTACCTTACCTACCTTTCCTACCTTACCTACCTGCGCCCTTCCTAATCAAACGCACGCTGCTCCCTGAAAAACCCACCCTCTCCCTCCTCTCCCTAGGCCAACTGCGGTAACCGCCTAACAATATATTTTTGTGCATAATTACTCCTTCTCCATATCCTGACCTTCATCTTTTTCAACTGCTACCAACGATATCAAAGTCTCCCTGGACAAATAATATAATCCCAATAAATCACTTGGTAGATTCAGGTGATTGTGTTGTTTTGTGGTTGTCGTCTTACTGAGCAGTCTCTCGGCAAGTCAATATCCCGTTTTGGCACTTCCATTCGACGGTGGATAATAATATAAACATTATATTATATTTTTTTGGCTCGACTTTCATTGACCACAAAAGGTGACCATTCTCATCATTTTCCATCCCTGATATATTAATTACATTCTTTTTTTCGCGCGGCCTCTTTAACTTTAAAATTAACCTGCCTGAACAATCGTAGTAACTGCGTAGCTTTAAGTTACACGAAGTAAAAAGTGACAGTGAATTCTCGTTCGTTCTCCATCTCAGTTGTACAGCGTTTCTTGCTACTTTTTTTTTTTAGGTGTCTTCGTTCATTCTCCTTTCCCATCTATGACTAGCCATTAAGACTTTGTTCTTGGTTGTAGTATAACTGGTTGCTGCTGGTGAGTACTGAAAGAGGAGAGCCTCTTCCCCCGCCGTCCATACTAACACTCACATTCTAGAAAATCAAGTCTGATATCTCTGTAACAATGTCTGATTACAATCATGACCATGATAACCATCATGGATCCGATATTCCGACATCACCATTGCATAACCGTCACAATGATAGTAGTGATCCTAGGATAGGCACAGATCAACCTGGCAATATAGAACATAGTCCTATACCACAGTCTGTCCATTCGACTCGGTCTTTGCAATCTTCCCAATCCTCCCAGTCAGCCAATCGTACACCCAGTAGCTCGGCAAGTCGTACAGAGACTGATGCCCCTGCATCTACTGCCATGAAAAACTCATCTCCTTTAGCATCACAATCAGACTCCGATCGGGTTGCTCCGCTGTCGCCGACCGAGTCGATTCCAAGAAGATCGCGCGGATATAGCTTAAGGAGCCAGTTGTTTGCCAAGTCAATGATATCTGCTACAAAAGATACTCTGTCGCTTTCTGGTGGGCCGTCTACAGCTGACACGAGATCTACTGTGTCTAGTGCACCTCCACGGAATAGCCCATCTACTGTCCATTACGAAGAACCTCCTCTAGAAATGACCGTCACGAACTCCAACAATAACAACACACATTATTCTGATAGACCCCCGTCTTTAGAATTATTAACTGTGGACGAAACCCCTTCTGCTTATCATAGACACATGCATCCGACTACGAGCTCCAATAATACTGGCTATACGGGTTTGATTAAAAACAAGAACGCTTCGAATGTAGCGGCCTCCAGCTCGGATCTTCTACCACATTATTCATCGTGGGCTAGAACTACGAGTAGACGAGGCATCAGAAAGCTATTCTCCAACTCATCTGGCATCAAAAGGACAGGCGCCGAATGGGCTACTGCGACCAAAGATTTCATTCTCCGCAAGAAAAAGATGCCCGAAAGTACTGGTGGACGAGGGATTCCCATCCAAGTTAAACCAAGAAACAGTCCACCACTAATCGATGATCGTATCCACAGACCTTTTTGCGATAATAATATCACCTCATCCATATACACTCCATACAACTTTCTTCCTCGACAACTGATTTTTCAGTTTTCCAAGCTTGCCAATTTGTAGGTATTCCAACCCCCCCACCCCCCTGTCTCTTTTCTAACCAATAGATACTTTCTGTGTGTTTCCATTATGCAGATGATCCCGTCATGGTCTACTACAGGTTCGTATACGACGATTATCCCGTTGATGATCTTTATGTCGATATCAATGGGTAGAGAAGGTTATGACGACTGGAGAAGACATCGCCAAGATAAAGCGGAAAACAACCGTCTTGTCCATATAGCCCGTTTAAATTTGAATTACGACGGTGACGACAGTCAGAGCGCGGATCCGGTGACATACGAAGAGATTCCCTGGAAAGACGTCCAGGTAGGCGATATCATTAAACTAGAAGCAAACGACTGGGTCCCTACTGATATCATTTTATTGCAAAGTCAGGGGTATTCTGGAATGTCGTATATTGAAACTATGGCGCTGGATGGCGAAACCAATTTGAAGACCCGTGAGCCATTGCCAAGATTGCAAGAGATTTGCAGCGATGTCAAAAGACTGGCTACTATGAATGCATTTGTGAAGACCGAAGACCCGAATCTTGATCTTTATAATTTTGAAGCCACTATCAACTTAGAAGGTAAATATTACCCACTATCTTCAAACCATATTGTCTATCGGGGCAGTATTTTACGGAATACTCCGTCGGTCTTGGGTCTAGCTGTTTTTACTGGTGAAGAGTCCAAGATCAGAATGAATGCAATCCAAAATCCACGTTCCAAGTCCCCCAGATTACAGAAAAAGGTCAATAATATCGTTGTTTTAATGGTCGTATTCGTACTTTCCTTGTCAGTATTCTGTACGGTGGCTTGTAAGGTTTATTATAATACCAGCGGATATAGAATGTGGTATTTGACAGGTCTGGAAGTGGGCGTAGTCCCTAATCTAATGGGTTTTATCATCATGTTTAATACGTTAATTCCCCTATCTTTGTATGTTTCAATGGAGATTATCAAGGTGATACAAATGGTGCTATTACAGAAGGACATTGACATGTATCATGCTGAGTCGGACACTCCTTGTGAGGCGCGTACTGCCTCTATCAATGAAGAACTTGGCCAAGTTAGTTATATTTTCTCCGACAAAACCGGCACATTGACAGATAATGTAATGATCTTCCGAAAAATGACTATTGCTGGTGTGGCATGGTTACATGATTTAGACATCCAAATGGAAGCAGCTGACCAAGTTGAAACAGAAGCAAATGAAACGACTAAATTATTGTTCAAACGGGCGGAAAAAGGGAATAAAAAACAGCAATTATCCGATAAACATTCGGAGAGAATTACTGAAGTAGCAGTGAACCCAGTCGGCTCTGGTAAGAAACGAAGTCGCTCCTCTGTCCGTAAACCACCTCCTCGGGTGACCACCTCGGAAGCTCGTACATCCATTAGTTACACCCCTCGTCCTAGTGCCGATAATATCCTTCGTCAAGTGGCTGCTTTGCCTCGAAAAAGTACCGGCGGTGTTTCCCGTAAAAGTTCGGGTGGATTACAGCGTAAAAGTATGACAAGTTTAGGACGAGTCGCATCTGTTAATACTTGGAAATCGACTGCAAATCCCGGTAAAATCCAAGATATTCAATCTACTCTAGATCTGATTGAATATTTGCTGTTACACCCCAATTCTATATATGCCCATAAAGCAAAGTTCTTTCTTTTGTCGATTGCCCTGTGTCACTCATGCTTGCCCGAAATTGACCAACATGAGTCTCAAAATGGCCAAGTAGAAATCGACAATCTGGACTATAGCGCTGCCTCGCCGGATGAATTGGCCCTTGTTGCTGCTGCTAGAGACATGGGATACTTGCTCATCGACAGACAGCATAACAATATGACGGTTAGAACATATCCAAATGGGTTTGATGGTGGTCCAGTTGATGAAGTTTATGAAATTCTAGAGACTATTGAATTCTCAAGTGCTCGTAAGAGAATGTCAATAGTAGTTCGATTTCCTGATGGTAGGATTTGCGTGTTTTGTAAAGGAGCAGATAATATTATCTTAGAACGACTTAGACAATCTTCGTTGGCATTAGAAAAGTCTCAAGAGATTCAACACCAATCTACACTTCGAAAGGCTGCCGAAGCAGAGGTGGTGATTGCTAGAAATAGTATCTCGAGTTTAAATCATGGTGGTGCTAGTTCTGGTCATGGCACAGGGCGAATCAGCTTCAGTCGTGGTGCTAGTATTGGTGTGGATCGAAAAGATGTTCTGGCTTCTCTTGATGACCATCTTCATCGTGCCCATCAGGATTTCCATATCGATCAGATTGCCGAATCTTCTCGTAGATCTATGACGCTAGCTAGACAACTCAAGTATGGAGAACCTAGTCGTATGTCGAGAGATGGTCGCTTATCAAGAGAAGGCCGTATGTCAAGAGACGGTGGTATCTCACTTGATGGCCGTACATCAAAAGATATTAGCAGAACGTCGAAAGATATGAATAAATCTTCCTTCTATGTCGTCGAAGGACAAAGCAGTAACAACCATCATGGTGCACATGATTCTGCCGATTTAGGCGATATTCAAATACCAATCGATGATCATTTGGTCTTAAATGACAAGTATGTCATGGAAAAGACCTTAGAACATATTGAAGAATTCTCAACTGAAGGTCTTCGTACGCTTCTATATTCATATCGATGGTTGGGTAAAGAAGAATATGGCAGTTGGAAAAAGCTTTACCAAGATGCGCGAACTAGTCTTGTTAATCGCCAAGAAAAAATCGAAAAAGTCGGTGAAGTCATTGAACATGATTTGGAACTATGTGGTGCTACTGCTATCGAAGATAAACTCCAAGCAGGGGTCCCAGAAGCAGTGGATAGGCTACGACGTGCCAATATCAGATTATGGATGTTGACGGGTGATAAGCGAGAAACGGCTATTAACATTGGCTATTCTTGTCGATTGATTAAAGACTATTCAACAGTTGTAATTTTGCGGTCTGACGAAGGAGATGTAGCCGGTAAAATGGCCGCTGCAATGATTGAATTGGATAGCAACAGAGTGGCTCATTGTGTTGTTGTTATTGATGGTATGACTTTGGCAAATATCGAAAAGGATATGACGTTGATGTCTTTGTTCATTGATTTGGGTGTCAAGGCCGACTCGGTTATTTGTTGTCGCGCCTCGCCTGCACAAAAGGCATCTATGGTCAAGGCAGTCCGTAAGAAAGTCAAATCTTCCATTACACTAGCTATTGGTGATGGTGCTAATGATATTGCCATGATTCAAAGTGCCGATGTTGGTATCGGTATTACCGGTAAGGAAGGTCTACAAGCGGCTCGTTCGTCTGACTACTCGATTGCTCAATTCCGATATCTTCTTAAGCTTCTTTTGGTACACGGAAGGTGGAACTATGTACGAACTTGCAAGTACATTTTGGGTACGTTTTACAAGGAGTTCTTGTTTTTCTTGACACAGGCGATTTTCCAGCGCAATACCATGTTTACTGGTACATCGTTATATGAGAATTGGTCGTTGTCCATGTTCAATACGTTGTTCACCAGTTTGCCAGTACTGTGTATTGGTATTTTTGAAAAGGATCTTGATCCAACAACGTTAATTGCAGTGCCGGAACTCTATGCTACTGGACAACAAAACCAGGCATTTGGCTTGTTAATATTTTTAGGATGGATGGTGGTCGCTGCTTCACAAAGCGTAATGGTCTCTTTCCTGGTATATTATCTGTACGGATTCCACGCAGTTGTTGACAATACTTTGTATCCTCTGGGAGTAATCTCCTTCACGAGTATCATAATGCTGATTTGTACGAAGCTCCAGCTATTGGAAATGCACTACATAACCCTTATTAACTGGCTAGTGGTGATTATATCCTGTGGTGGCTGGATGGTTTGGAATATGTTTCTGTCTTATATATATACCAAATCACCGTCGAAAATCTACTTTGTGGCGCACTCTTTGTTTAATGAATTTGGCACTGACTTGTCATTTTGGTGTACGATTTTGATCATATATGGCATAGGCGTGACGGTTGAGATACTGATCCGTCTTGATCGATCCAAAGTCCTGTGGACTGAGACGGATGTCTTCCAAGAGCTTGAAAAGCATTCTGATGTTCGGAATCGACTTGAAGAAGAGGCATTTGAAGAACTTCAAAACAGTCTAAGCGCTAAACATAACCAGACCGACTCTGAGGCCAGTGTTGGCAGTCATAGCTTAACCTATGGAGGTAGTATTAGATTGCCCGTGAGGCAGTCGGAGTCTTCGCTGACGGCCAATCGTCGGGAATTCTATGATGACGATGAGTCTGATGAACAACAACCTCGTTTAACGACAAAGGACAAGACTAAACAAAAGCTGAAGAAGATGATCAAGTTTGGTAGGAAGACTAGTGGAGAGTATGAGCGAGAGATCCAAGAAATTCTTCAGCGCCGTCAACGAGAACTGGATATGGAATATTAGAAACAGTCGGGTGAGATGTAAAGGACTTTTTTTTTTTGCATTATTTTTTTACTTGTGTTTTTTGTTTTTATTTATTGTTTTATGCATGGTTTACATATAAAATAAAGTATGTTAATCCATATAAGAGCTGTCTACGATAGGAAAATCTGGTACATTCGGACCAGCTGTTCGCACACGATAGAAGTATATATAGATTAAAAATGCAGAGGGTGGTGGTGGCTTCAAAACAACACTTCGTCGTCACTATTGCTTGGTCCAGCAAATGATTCGTACTCTTCGGCTAACGTAGTCTGAACTCCACGGGCCAACTGTCTATCAATTACAGTGGTATAATTGATGGATTCCCGAACAGTGATTACTGGGTAGTTATAATCGCCATAGCGTAATCTTTTGGCAGATACATAGATAGCTTCATCTCCTTCCAGATCTTGGTCGGGCAGTTCTAACGGCTGCTGAGCGTCTGAATCTTCCATTTCATCGACTGGCAATGGCGGTGATTCAGAAGGTTCGTATAAACCTCCATAGCTGCGTCTATTGTCTGCTAATAAACTGGATTCATCGCCATCATAAGCATTATGCTGATTAGTGCCCCTGCTTTTCTGTGGGAGCCAATATTTCGACCTACCACCGTTCTTATACCGCAGACCAGCCATTATTCTGCCTCTACGAGACGCCGATTCGGGATGGTCTAGAACCGACTCTACCGAATCAAATTGCCGATATCCATATGAATTGCCATAAAATGTCGACATAAAATCATTAACCAGATCAACCGTACCAAACGCATCTCGTATAGCATAGTAAACTGGCAAGCGGGCAAATCCAATCAATGACGATGTAGCATAATCCTTATAACTGAATGCAACCCAATGGCCAATAGAGAATGGCAGCATCTCGATACACATGAGACTATTCTGGATAGTGCTTGCTACATTGCTATTATTACTATCGGGAATTAATCCAAGATATACCAGTATTGAAAGTATAAACCCCTGCCAGTATGAGAAAAAGATAACGACCTTGATGCATAGGAATTTCGGTAATGGTCGATAGGGCTTTAAGTCGTCCAGTAATAAGTACCAGAATAATGCCAATGCGTACAGTGAAATGGTGATACTTATATTGTAGATAATTGCCAACCACATATATCCAGTTTCTAGTGAGATCGTATTCGCACGATACTTCCCCAGCGAATCAAGAATGATTGTTGCTAAGCAAAGAATCGGCTTGATCCATGTATACTGCAGGATACATCTCTTTATACTTAGAAACACATATGGGTCGCTGATATCGACTTTCTTGCCGCCCCAAACATAGTTCAGAGGAAATATAAACGGTTTTGGAGCTCTTCCTGACGTTGAAATAATGATCTCTCGCTCGCCGCCTAGAATGTTTGTCAACAGACTGAAAAAAGTATAAATGACAAATGCTTCAAAGATCTCGCGGATTGGGTCCAAAATGCTACTGGCAGTCTCTGAGTGCAGCCCAGCCCAGCTCGAAAGCGCGTAGAGTGGTAGCAACAGTTGAATTCTTACCACCAGTCGCTGGTCCACGGGTTTTCGATAGTTCTTGAAATGGAGATATATCGATATCGACGAAATGACAATGGCAGCAAGTGCACAAAACGAAGTAGTTTTGCTAACAAATCTATTGGCGGTGTCGTTAGTGCTGTGTCGCCGGTGTTTGCCTCCGGCGGCTGGGCGCTGCCCAGACCCGTGGCTCCGCTAAGCGGAGGTGGTCGTAGCTTGGACGTACACGTACAGGAGGTCGGTAATCTTCGCGAAGCGAAGCCAGGTATCTGGGCGCCCAGCCGAGCCCGAGACATAAACTGCGATACTCACCCTGGTAATGCTACATGAATTGGAGGTGTCCCTTCATCGGATTTCATCTTTCTTCAACCAACCTCGCCCGTCAGCTTCGTATATGGAATGTTGTTTGCTCTAGGGAATGTTAGTGTCCTCGGTGCTATGTACGGTTATATTATATTTCAGCCGTGCCTGGGTATTTGGTGGATCCCTGTGAAGTTGCGGCGACTCGCCGGGCCGGTTTGTTTGGTCTGTTCTTCATTTAATTTGGCATCTCTTCGTAATCTCCCCTTTGTGTTTACCGCGTCACTCAGAGGGGGGGGCTTGCTGTCGAGTGCCCTGTTTTTGTATGAATGCAAGTTCGTGGCGCCCTGCGCCAGCTCATGTAGACCCTGAATATCTGTGCATTGCGGTTCTTATAGTTGTCACTCAATGAGCAAGCGTAAAACATAGTCTATTTCTACTTATAACTGAAATTGAAGCGTCTAAGGCTATGTGATGATGAGGATGGTTATTTGTGTTAATGGATGGCGTTTGCGGGTGCCAGTTAAAGCAAATGCTGGTAATAGTTGATATTGTCTCTCTTCCATTGATATCCATCCTCCTTACATAGAGAAAGCACAGTCGATTGGCAGGTAGAGAGACTATCGAGACTACGGATATAATTTTTAGTCGCTTTCTACAAAACTTACTAATATAAACATCTTCGTTTTCTATCAGTTTATATATCATTCGCCTAACCCAATGATAGACTGCTCTCGCCTCAGCTCTGCTTCATCTCCTCCTGTCATTTATTTCAATTTATCTCACTCCTATATATCTTACATACACTTCCTACATACTTTACAGACTGCTTCCATACAAGCTCAACTCACTCGCAGCTTTCTCGACGGTTCCCTTACCCTACCTGACAATTCTCAAATCAAAACTCCATACAAAACTAACCACCAATTATTTATTACCTAAATCAGAGAACCGTCTCATCAGTTAGTTTTCGTTTGCGGTTTTTAGACATTCTTGGCTAATTAAAACCCCACCTCAAACTGAAGCGAGTCTGCTTTTGAAAAGCAATTGAACTGCTCTTAAACACAGGTGGAACACGAATTAAAACACACGAAAAAACGTCGCCAAAAGTTTTTTTTCGGTGAAGACTCCCATCTTCCTCACCCAATCTGGATCAGGACATACAAGGGAAAATATACATAGACAGTATCCGCGAGCCAGACTCAATTGATGGCAGTCTTTCGAACCTAATTATTCCTAGAGTAAGTTGCCGGTGGTGATGATTTCGGGGCAGAATCAGGAAGGTTGAGTTTGGGGGTGTATGGTATATTAGGGTACACGAAGCACCTGGATCAGAGTATGAGAGAAACGAGAAGGATATATCTATATTACTGTCGTCAATACTATATTCCGCGTAGCGGAACAACCATGCCTGGGCGGAGCCCAGCCGCCGGAGGCAGTCCACCACCCAATGGCCACATCAGATCACCTACTAACTGCAGTCATATCAGCCCGACCAAGACCATGTGGTTAATAGACGTGTTTTCAGGGACCCTGAGTGTAGATTCGAACGTGCGACTCTTGGCTGAGCAGCAGCTTTCGGAAGCCGAGAAGGATTCTTCATTTATATTTGCATTACTGGATGTGATTGGATCTACTAATGATTCGTCCGTCTGTTTGAGCGCGTCATTATATCTGAAAAATACAATTTTCCGGTCGTGGAATAACAGGCTCGTGCGGCCATCGCATCAAAGAAGCCAATCGAGTTCGTTCTCTGATCATAGCCATGGCAGCAGCAGCAGTACAGGGGCTACCAGTGATGCCAGCGACGGCGGAGCTTTCACTACTGCGCAAAAGAACCTATTCAAGGAAAAACTATTAAGCACTTTGATTGCTGTTCCATACCATTCTGCATTAACCCATCTCGTTTCTATTTTGGCATTCATCATTAGTTCAGAGCCGTTCCCACTGTCTTGGCCCGAGCTGATTCCGGCCATTTCCCAGCTGTTAGATACTTCGAGCCCGAAGGAGGTATACTGCGCGGTATTATGCCTGGTAGAAGTATTTCGATACTACCGTTGGCACGATCAGAGTGTTGAAAACAGGGACCAGCTCATCAGCGTCTTTTTGCCCCGATTAGCTGACTTGGGAACCTCTCTAGTCCATCAGCTAGATAAACAAGAGCATCGTGCTGATATAGAAACAAATGGAGAGATTATATGGAGGATCCTCAAAGTATACAAACAGGCTATAGCGGTCGAGCTGTCTTCATTTCTCCAACGGCGTGATCAATTAGAGCCTTGGATGAACCTATTTCTATGGATAATTAGCATTATAGGAGGAAGGCGAGGGACCGACGGGACTAAGATCGGTGAAGGAGCTGATGCGACGGCCACTGCCACTAGCTCTATGTCTACGCCAGCCATCTCCCTTGAATCCCCTTCTTGGAGAAAATGCTATAAATGGTCCTATGCCCTTGTGAACCTTTTATTTGTAAGATATTCAATAATTCCTCATTTCACCAGCTCTGCTACATCTGAAATCACTCTTTCCGCAACGACTGGAAATTACCAGCAATTCTCTCAGTTGTTCATCTCGTCATTTGCACCAGAAATTTGTAATTTATACGTCTCTCACCTGAAAACAATCCCACAAGCTGTTGATAACAAACCTGAAGGCATCACCAGCATCACCAATACGTCGGCACTACAGTCCAACATTCACGCCCAAAAGCTAATCATGGCGTTTTTTGAAAACTGTTTAAAAATTGACTCCTTATGGAATATCTTTCATAATGAACTCGATTTGATTCTTTCAAAGCTCATCTTTTCTAATCTAAGACTTAATCAACAAGACGTCTATTCATATCAATACGAACCTGATCAATACTTTTACGCGCAATTATACGAAGAAGACAAGCAGCAGTTTACCGCCAGGAGTTCTGCTCGGTCGCTAGCTCGATCCCTGGTGGCTAATAGAGACTCAATTGCATTACCATGCATTTTAATATCGGTAAACAATATCCTCAAAATGCAGACCAGCAATCTGACCAACTTTGAATGTTGTTTGGATGTTGATAGCGCATTGCAAATTATGTGTGCGATATCCGACACTCGTTCTACCCGGCAGAGTCCAATAATTCTCAATCAAATGGGAGAATTTGTAACCAACTACATACTTCCGATATTTTACAACTGTAACCATCCGTTTCTGTACTCAAGATCATTTCAGCTCATTACGACCTATTCCCATATCATTCATTTCTCGGACGCACTTTTACAGCCCATTTGTGAGAACATTATAAAATGTTTGGATTCCACCGATGACGTTATGGCCAAGATAAGTGCGACGATGGCGTTACAAGCGCTTTTAAAATATGACTTTGTAGTTGAATCGCAGTCGCCGACCATTCCTGGAACAATGGAGAAAATACTACAGCTGTATGACACTGAGCTTGCGTCTGAAAGTATAGCAA
The DNA here is from genome assembly GCA_030579895.1 of Sugiyamaella grinbergsii. NCBI lineage: Eukaryota > Fungi > Ascomycota > Dipodascomycetes > Dipodascales > Trichomonascaceae > Sugiyamaella > Sugiyamaella grinbergsii. Next base: position 26,427 of record JAKTRT010000055.1, on the reverse strand, counting down.
ACGTAATGGAGGAGTTGGTTGCGACTTTTTCAAGAGAATTGATCCCATTTGCATTCAAACTTTGTCAGCATTTATGCGAGCAATTACTGCGACTATTGCAAGAACTCCAAGAAAGCCAACAAGAGAGTGCTAGTCAATCAAAGGAGCCTGACTATTTATATCTAGATGAAAAAGCTGAAAATGTTCAACATATACTTGGAACCCTTTCTACTCTACTTAACTCTTTCCAAGATTACGGAAACGAAGTTAGTAGATTAGAAGGGACAATTGCAAGCATTGTTAGACCAGTCTTTGATAGCGGTGAAATAGATCTGTATCCAGATGTTGCCGAGTTGATCGACATTATCATTCTGAATAACAAGTCTGTCTCGGAAGGTCTGTGGACGACTGTATTCACGACATTTTATGAAGTATTCACCAGTCAACCCAGTAATTGCATTGATGCAATTTTACCTTGCATTTCGAATTTTGTAGCCTATGGCGGGATCGGAATTACAAAGGAGAGACTTGAAAAAGTATTTCAAATCGTCCACTACGCTATCTCGGACGCTGATGTTGAGTTTCACGTTAAACAGAATGGATCGTTTTTGATTGAGCTGATTTTGGTGGTGCTACCAGATTCAGATTCCTATTCAATTACCGATCTTATTCCATTTGTCATTGAAATGCCAGGACGAAGCTTAAACATGATCGTTGCGGCATTATACAGAGATGCGTTGAAAAGCTTGACAGCTAACAGTAATAGCTTGATCAATATATTTGACCAGTTCTTAGCTGAATGGACTACCAATAATACCACAAGTCAACCGGAGTTCAGACTCAATATTGGCGCAGCATTAAAAATCATTGCAATTCCAGAAATTAGCAATATCTCATTACAACAAAGAATCGTTCTATTCCGGTTTATTATCAACAGTATTGCAAAATTACAGCCATCGTTGATACCACCAACTGGCCCATCACCGAACCGTACTAGTCCAGTCAATACGTTTGGGTTTGTGAATGAATGGCACAGCTTTGTTGGTTCAGGAGATTCGTTTGATAGTGGTGATATTGATGATGAGCTTCCTCCTGCTTTAGAGCTGGCAATTAGTAATATTGATATCAAAGGTATGTATACCGAAGTTATTAACCGATTACAGTCATCTGAGAAAGAATACCTTCAAGCATTAATCCAGAGCCTCGAAGAGAGCCAAAGAGTTGTACACTTTTCCATGATTGAGATATAATGAATCGATTCTAGTATCTATAGATCAACTAATAAAAACATTTGCATTTCTATTTTACAATTTATTATTATGTACATACACCTAAGGACGGCGACGATTATTTCTCTCGCTCGTCTTGCAAATTAACAAGCAGTTTATTTTCCCATTCAAACGATTTCGATTCTGTAGCAGGCGTTGTTTCTACCGTTGATGATCCAGTGGACGAAACGACAGGCTCATCTTCAGTTGGCAATTTGGCAGTTAAAGGTCTTGTAGACGATTCTAAACTAATATCATTGCTAGCTTGAATGGACACCCTACGACGGATCGAAATCTCAGGAGTCAAGTTAAATGTAACTTCATAGCTACCGACATGGTCTACTTGAGATGACGAAGCTCGACCCGAATCAGTCACAATTGTAAATGACACCTCCTGGGCAGACAACTGTGATCCAGTTAATTTATAGATATGCTGAACGAATTCAGAACTAGCAAGATTCTTTTTTAAGAAACCGGAGGTTTGACATTCGCGTTGGAGGTTGATGATTGGAGGTAACGACTGGATGGAATTTTGCAGAGTAAATAGTTTACCAGTGGAAGATGCAGGTTCTGAGCTTGTAGGAGTATCAGCAGATGATTCCTTTTTACTAGGAAATTTTAGGAAGCCTAAAGTAGGGCTAGTTGATGATTCTGAAGTCGAAGCGGTTGATGTGGTTTTTCGTGTCCGGATCCCCAATGCCGACAAAATATCATTATAGCCTCTATTGGGTTTGTTGGATTGAGAATCCTCTTCTTCTAATTCCTGTTGCTTGAGAACCTTTTGTCGCTCAGCCTCTTGTCCAGCTAAGATTTCTTCTCTAGTTCTAAGAGGGATCTTTAGAGGAGTTCCTTTCAGCACATATGAAGCACCATTGTTAGGATGAAGCTGGTTTCTCATCTGGCCGGCAGTCACTTTCACAATTTCTCCTTGAGCACCCAAGTCTGGCCAATCCTTTAGTAGCTGTACGGCGATTTTGGCTTTAGTTTTCACTCCTCTTGGTGAAGAGGGTATTATCAGCCTGCCTAAACAGGGACGTCCAGAGGCCAACATTTCTATTAAAAGATTGTAATTTGATGAAAATGTGAATATTGCGCTCAGTTATCTCAGATGTCGGTGCGCGGAAGTTTCATAATTTTTCAAATCTGTGCGGCGGTGCAAGCCGACTGGTGAATGGCGCCTACAGTTAACTTGTGTGGGTTATCGATGTCAGAATGTCAGATCAAGGACTCTCTCCTCCAGGGCATGGGGATGCATCAACTAAGTACGCACACAGTCCAACAGCAAAACGAAAGGTCAATTAATTAAAACTCGCAAATACATAAGATTACTTAGTGAGAAGATGTCATGGCATATTCGTGGTATAGCTTAGCTCCTCTTCGGCGTAGATTCTTTCCATAGAAAATCATTGGAATACACGATAGCCAGAAAATAATACTCAAAATACCCAAAATAATAAAAGTGGTCTGGTAACCATCAGTAGAGAGCCATGGGGTGATGGCGTAAGCAAACGCAAATCCACCAATTAGATTTCTGATTAGAATGACCGTCACCATTGAGTCTCCTCCAATACGAGGGAAACAATCCATAACATAGGCATAAGGAAGAGACTGGCCTAGACAAGTACCTACAGTGGAGAAAGCATAGCCAATGACAATAACTGGCCATGGCGCTTGATGGGCAGCACCTATTCCGTACATCCACAAACCAATTGGGGTAAAAATAAGGGCAATAGCACCAATATAGAGACGGAATTCAGGCTCTCTGACACCATTGTTCTTTCTTGCCATCCAGATACAGAACTTATCAGACATTGCACCGCCGACATAAACGCAAATGAGTGCAGAAGTCAAGGGTGCAATGTAGACCAAGCCGAGGCCACTGGAACTGAAATTATAGGGAGGTTCTGCTAAAATGGCGGCAACCGTAGCACCGGCTACAGACCACCAAGCAAGAGCAGACGAGACGACAAATCCACTCCAGGTTACTGGAAGGAAGAAAATAAAGATCTTAAGAGGACGGATCACTGATTGAAAAAACAAATTAGGTTGACCGGCTTCCCTGTAGAAAAGAACAGGATATCTCTGCAAGTACGATTTGCGAGGGACTTCAGGCAACTCTTCAATAGAACCCATTCTTTGACTTTGGACTTCAGTGGCATGAGTGGACTTTTCATTTCCCTTGGATGACGTGACTTCCACATCGTCCTCGCTATGATTGACGGTGCCGGCAGATAATGCCAATATATCCTCTGAAGAAGCAGGTCTGAAGTACATTGTTTCTTCCATGAAGATATAGGTAAGAATAGCACCACCACCGGAGAAAATGGCCAAGAAATTGTTGAGCCATTTCCAAGTCAGATGTTCATTTCCAACAATGAAACTACCAGCTAAAGGACCAAGAAAGGTACCTGTAAGCAAAGCGAGAATGTAAATACTGATACCCATGCCTCTCTGGTGAGTGAAGTAAAGATCTCCTACAACAACTTCACCAAGAGACTCAACAGACGAGAGAAAGAATCCACAAATGATACGGTTGGCATAATATTCGCCAGATTTGGTGATATGATTTAACCAAAGGGGACAGGCAATGCCGCCGACCAAGATTGTATAGATATATACGGGACGACGACCAAAGTTGAGAGCAACTGGCTGCCAGAAGAGACACCCAAGACCAAAAAATAAGAACAGGTAACCAGTACCTGATACAAGATTGCCCAAAGGAATCCCCAAATCCGCTTGCATTGCCGGGTATGAGATGGCCGGGACGGCTGCCAATACGGCAACAATAAATGTATACCACATTGGCCAGGTAAGACTTATGATCTTTCTAGCCGACGTCCAGTTCAAAGGATCATCAAAGCTCGAGGTAGGCTGAGGAACGAGAATGACATCTTTTCCTCCTTGATGCTGAACATTCAAATTATGATCCACATCGACCAATTTCACAGTACCAGGGATCTCGGTACCGTCGCTCAAATGAGTATCGTTCTTAGGGAAGTATAGAAGACCCATGATAAACCAATGATTTTTTTAATATCTTAGTAAAATATATTTAAGAAAATCTAGATAATTACAGCAGCGAGATGGCGGGTATTTATATCGAAAAGCTCATATATGGAACGTTGGAATCTTTGGGACAGATCTGCCGGTGAGAATCGTTTTAGTTGATCTGCTCGATAGGTGATAGATGGTCTTCTGGGTCTCCGGAGGGAGTTAAGATAACCGATAACGGATTGGACTGTAAGACTCCCTGTAAAAGCGGTGGGGGAAGCGCGATACATCATGTACAAACATGTATCTGTCAATTTTTATCCTCGATAGGGCAGTAGTGCGTAACTTGACGGTGCTGGAGACGTTTGATATACCGACAAAGTCGCCCATCACTTGTCTGTCGCTTATTTTACTTGGAAAGGGAAGATCTGCGCCGCTGGCGCGTTCCTAGCGGGTACTTGGCTTGTTTCTGATGGGCGTCGTTATCGGGAGTTTCGCCATGCAGGTAGATAACACATGACTATCAAAAGATACAGTCGGTCGACCTAGATAGAGAGTGTGGATTAAACAGAATTATCATTGAATTTGGAGTTTGGAGTTCAATTTCTATTAAACGGTGGTTGTGCCACTCACAATGGTGTCAGCGCCAATATTAAAGATGGTTGCTGTTTGCTATCAATTCCGTGCAACTTGCAATTCCTAAACCGTCAGGGCTGAGAGATATGCGGAATCCAATGTCTCGTATATCATTGAATATGCGGAACTGACTTCCGTAGATACATATCAAGGTTAATGCATAACTTAAATTGATTCGCACTCATTCGCCTGAATATCTTATCAACTTTAGGAAGGTTGTTGCTTATCTCACACTGTGAGGAGGAGGGATGATGAGGGATATGAAAAGTTACAACTTCACAGGATCGAAAGCACATATGCGAGTAGCGCTAGCAATTGGATTCTGCTCCATTGACCCGGTCTGGGCTCAAAATGGCTCAAGTACTAGTAGTAATAGTTATAAAAGTATTATATAATCGACGACCCCACGGGTCGGAGTTATGTCTCAAGATAAGCCAGATCTGTAATGTAAAAGTAAAACTACTTCACACTTGAACATGAATGAATATCCCTTTAGGATATTTTAGCCGAAAATAGGCCACCGAGAACAACCCATTTACTTTGATAGTTCCGATACCACTAGACTAGATACCATTATTAAAAGTTTAAATAAAAAAAAAATAAAAAATGTTATCTATTCTAATCTATTCTAACAAAGAATTATTAACTTGAATGTTTCCAGGTTTCCCCGACATGATAATCGAATCTAAGGGAGTCCAGTACTGTCCTATGTTATCTTCGGAAACACTTCCCAGTACCCACGAATACTCCCGAACTGGATTCCAATCAAAGTCTGTCACTGCACTGGTATGACCTCCATGCATAAATGTTAGTTCTGGCGGTCCATCTTCAGCGTCTTCTGGTGTCTGCTCTTCACCAATTCGACTAATATCCCAAATCACCACTCTACGATCCGTACCAGCAGTAGCAATGGTCCCATCAATATGGGGGCTCCATTTTACTGACGTCACTGACTGATTGTGGCCAATAAGCGAATGAAGCGTTTTAGATAGGTTTCTTGTATCCCATATAGCCACTGTTTGGTCGGCCGAGACCGTCGCAACTATGTATTCGCTAAATGGGCTAAATGCTAATGAATTGACGGGTTCACCATGAGCTTCCTTAACTGACATATGAGCCTCGGTGCCATCACTGCGAATGTCATAAATCAGCAGGCTCCTATCATCAGAAACCGTTCCGAGAAGATGGCCATTTCGATGCCAGTCGACATCGTTTACAATATCAGTGTGATTTGCAAACACCCGACTTGGAGTAAGAAGTTGGCCGGGGCTATTCGTATCCCATAATGCTACCGTACTGTCATCCGATCCACTGGCCAGAATTCCTGCCTGAACAGGATTCCACCCAAGGCCATATCCATTTTGGCTGTGATGTTTTAGAGTTCTAGGTTTCTCATCTTCAGGCAAGTTGGAAATATCATAAATATATACATCGCCGGATACACTAGCAGTAGCAACGAGATTTGGACTTTGCGGTTGATACCTTGCTCTGTTGACTTCTCCGTTGTGTAAGAATTGTTTCTTGATTTCAATTTGACTAGCAGTTTGAGATGCTGCTTCTCCATCTTTAAACGATGAAGGATACTGTACTTGGCCAACCCGTAAATATTCCGGTTCTTCCGATCCGCCTGTATAAGTGCCTAACAGCATATTCTGCGTGACCTTGCCATCTTGTATACTGTACTTGAGTTAGCAATTCTACTTTGTGCTCTTCGTGTATGGCGGGTCGTGGGAACGGGCCGGGCCCAGACCACACTCGCAGCTCGCCTCGCGACTTTATAACCATTGTCGTTTCTTCTACTTACTCAATTTCTGGCAACCATTGATACGTTAATGACGGCCATAGTAGAGCCGTCTCCGATACAAGGCGGTATAAGAAAGGACAGTTTTTCTTCCATTCAGTGTATTCCTCAGCAACCACCTGGTCCTCGGACTGAGATTCTATCACGTGTTAGAGACAAGTACAAAAAAAAAGTATCAATGTTTTTACTTACTTTCATTCTCATTTATCCCGTTGTTGAGACTATCAGCCACTTCTGCTAGCATTTTAAACCAGTATATATAAGAACAATTACTCACAAACACGTCCTCTCTACCTATGTCTTAATTATGTATTTTGCTCTGTCCCCCACTCTCTGTGTTTTCCTACGCGCGTCGACTCCACCCCAACCCTTATCTCTTGAAAAATTCAAAAGATAGCGACAACTTAGTTCACACTTTGCTGATAAACTACAACCCAACCCAATGACACTTGCAAACCACGAATATGCCAGTTATAGACGATTTTAATGAAAAAACAGCTGTTTTCAAGCAGTGGCTTGTTTCTAATGGAGTTTTAATCTCCCCTAAAGTGGCTATCCACGATTATAGATCTCAGAATCAGGGCCGCGGACTGCGTGCTGAAGAGGATATTGGAGAAGACGAAATCTTATTCACAATCCCTAGATCGTCAGTAATAGCTGTTGACAATAATAAAGAATTCAGCTCGTTCCTCCAGCAATCGGATGAAGAAGCTGATCCTTGGTTTGGCCTTATTGCTTATATGATGAGCATACAAGCATCCGAGCATTGGAAACCGTACTTTGATATTCTTCCTGAATCATTTAATACCCCAATGTTTTGGAGCGACGAGGAGGTGTTGAAATTAAAGGGGTCTGCGTTAATTGATAAAATAGGTAAAGCCGATGCAGAGCAGAGCTATCATGAGCAAATTGTCCCTATTCTTAATAGTCCCCAAGCATCGACTTTCTTTCCAAGTCAAGCAGACACATCCGTTAATGCCTTTCATAGAATGGGTAGTCTCATAATGTCCTATGGATTCGATATTGAACCTAAACCGATTAAAACTAATGAGGGTGAAGAAGAAGAAGAGGAAAAAGAGGAGATCGATGCTGTAAAGGCCATGGTACCATTAGCAGATATTCTGAACGCACATACTCGTCTATGTAATGCCCATCTGTGTCATACTGACGATAACGAGGTCTTGGAAATGAGATCAATTAAGAAAATCCCCAAGGGAGAACAAGTTTACAATACTTATGGGGAGCTACCCAATAGCGACCTCATGCGTCGATATGGCTATGCTCAAGTTGGTGGAACTGAATTTGATGTAGCTGAAATTAGTACCGAGTTGATTATCGATGCAGTTAAGTCCGAACTGGTGAATCCAGCAACTGGCCTTACGACAGGAGATATTGAAAGCCAATTTGAACGGCTTCAAAAGATAGATAAGGAACAAGAAATCGTCGACGAAGCATACGATATTCCATTAACAGGCGATCTTGAGCCAGAGACCATAATACTAGCAGTGTTCCTCCAGTTAATACAGCAATCCCAAAACTATAAATCTCGTTCATTATTAGAATCCATTTATGAAAGAGCTCAATCTGGCGAGGCTACTGTCGAGTCGCTACCTATACTTCAAAGAGCTATCAACAGTCGACTTGCCCAATATCCACCGCATCTTGTTTCTGAAATCAGAAACGACCGACATCCTAGTTCTTCCGACGAGGTTGTTATCAACCGATCAAAAATGTGCGAAGAGATTCTTATTGGGGAAATTAGAATTCTGTTGAACTGTCTAGAATGGGTCAGAGATTGCTGTGTAGTTCCTACTGAGACGCTTCTGTCGGGTCTAAAAAAAAAAAAGCGGGATTCAAATGACGGTGACGATGAATCGTCCAAAAGACAAAGAATTTGAACCAATGTCACTCCATGTATTATTCATATATTAGTACCTTTATCTGCTTATATACTTTTTATCTACATTTATCATTGGGTAACAAAATAACAAATAACAGTATAATAATGGTATTTTACACTTTTGCAGCTACTTGCGGAGGTTGGTCCCCGCTACCTTCTGCCGGAGCAGCTGCCGTCGCAGACGGGGTCGCTGATGCTGGTTCCGACACAGGCTCCACTCCGTTTTCCTTGACTCGCTTGGCCTCGGTATCCTATTCTGTTAGTGTTGTAAGGAAGCACAAAATGTAGAAGAGCTCGTTTTGCGGCTACTTACGGTAGTTGGGACTTTTCTCTTTCTCTTCTTGGCGGGCTTTTCAGGCCTCTGCTCTCCTTCGTCGAAAACCTCATCCGGTAAATCATACCTAGAAGTATAGATAGTTAGTAATGCCACCTCCACATCAACCTCCACAATCCACTCACCCCTTCACGTTCTTAATAAATATACTGTTAATTTCTTCATTGTATTGAGACCAGTTTTTACATGTCTCAAAGAACTCTTGACATGGCCATTGAATATCTAATCGTTTATTGCTACCCTCGAGTCTGATTTCCAGTCCGATATAAAGAGTAGTAGTATGAACGGTTGTTTTGTTAGCATCTTCTTCAGTTGTACCTGCGTCACCGGTACCGGTGCCACCACTGGGAATAACCTCTCCGTCAGCTATTCTAATCGCCTCTTCATGACTAGAACAAACATGCGACTTTTCAAATGTCTTTGTGTACGGATGGGCAATGTCGATAGTTTCCAAAATCTCCAATTTCTGAACGAGAAGTCGCAATTTACTCTCCACTAGACCTGACCACTTGAGTTGATCTTCGGCAGTACCTTTTGTAGCAGCAACAATCGATAGATAATATTTGTATTGATAGAAAAAAGTATGCTTGATGAAGAAATCTTTCCATTTTTTATTTCCAATGACGATCTCGTCGACAAGCAGCCCTCCTCGTTTCAATTCTTGCATGATTACCTTCTGCGTGGACGCTGTAATGTTATGGGTAGCGCACATAGATGGATACGCAGGCGTGATAATAGGCATTCGGTGAGATCTATCTTGAGCGTATATTTTAGGATTCCAGACTCGGACTTGTAAAGGGCCATCCTCGATGGGTTTCAGCAAGACCGGTTGTGGCCAGTTCCATTTTGTTAGAATGTTGAAGAACTTGCCTACGATGGTGGCAGATACAGCATTCGGATATAACTGGCAGATACGGGCTACCAACATAGCCCATGCTACACCACCAGGGAACCCGAATATATTGGCATAAATAGCTCTACGCTGAGCCCACAGCTTGATAGCTCGCAAGGCATGCTTGAAAACAACTGGCTGGGGAACCAGTTTCAAGATTTCATCAGTTACTCTGGTACCATTCAGCGAACGGAGGTCTCTTTCATCAATATTTTTCAGTAAATTCTTATCTTCTAGCGTCAAAAGCAACGGAACTTGGGGGATATCCAATCTAGCACAGATTAAATCAATTGATATGCCTGAGAATTTAATCTTGATAATTGGTACAAACGCGTCTGGGACACAAGCTATTTCATCGAGTTCCGGTCGCTTTCTTAATAGTTCATCAAACACCTCAAAAAAGTTGTCTCTAGAAACGTGTTTTGGGAATACCACTAAAGTATCGATATCGGAGCCTGGCCCATAAACGCCCAAACGATAAGAACCAAACGTGAAGATTTTCCCTCCAGCATCCTTAGCCATGCCTTCAGACATATTCCGTCTCAAGCTGACGATTCTCACAAACTCTTGAGCCAGTTCTTGCATAACCGCGAGAACCTGCACTCGCTTTTTGGTCTCTTCTTCCGATTCAAACGACCCTTCAGCCTTTAATTCAGCGATTAGCTGGTCATTCAAAGTACGCTCCATAGGCGTTGCATGGGCCGTTGATATTGGCGGAGTGACTCCGAGTTGTTTTGCAGGAGCCGACATGACAGGCAAAAATAGGGTTCTATTTTACGTCAGTGAAAGTCTGGATATGAGTTGAATATCTAATGATTAATCCTCCATCGTCTTTTTTTCTTTTGGAGATATAGGGAGTTGGCATTTGTTTTATGTATGAGGAAGGCGTGTGGCGCGTGCGCGGCGCATGAGGCGCAAGGCATATATTAACTGTTGGATATGGAGAGCTAGACAAGCCAGGGGTCTAGTGGGGCCAGACAGCCAGAGTCTAGTGGGGCCATATAGTCATTCTTTTCGAGATTTTGATCAAGAAGCATTAACATTCAGATCTGTAGTATGAAAGAGAAAAAAAACATGCAATTATAAAAAACGAGATGCCGCGATATCGCAACATATTAAACAGATACAGTGCTATAGTTTATGCTACTCTTCTTGGTAGAGTCGGACCGACGCAAAAGCTGAGTGGTCTCTAGGTCGACATCGGAAGAAGGTGATAATGGACTGGTGACCGACTCGCCTTCATAGTAGATGGTGGAGGTGACCTGAGACGAAGAGGCAGCAGCCGACGTAGTTCCGTAATGCATATATTGCCATAGCAGAGACAATTCTAAAATGAACGTAGTAGTGGTTCCTGCTAGATAGGGCAGTTCTTCAATGAGGAAAGCCTTACGTTCAATGTGATCTAGGATGCTTCGAGAATGAGCCAAAATCGACATACTGTAACCAAAGTTACCAATCATATCTGCCAAGAACAGAGCCATACTAATGCCACCAGTTGACTGATGACGGAAATTCTTGATGATTTGAGGAACCGGTGAGATGGTATAAAGAGTCTGGCACGTCCATGCGCAAACGGTGCCCACGGTGTGAGTATCGAATAATGGTGTACCAGCAGCAGTCGCCAGGGGAGCGGCCGAAGCGCCGCGAGCAGCCAAAGCAGATGCTATGAGGATAGTTGTAAGAGGTGATGGAGGAGGGCTACTGGAACTGGAGCCGGCAGAGCCGGCAGAGCCAGTATCAGGCATAGGAGTGTCATTGGTACTAGTGGTACTAGTGGTACCACTTGCTGTCCCGTCTGCCCGTACGGATCCTTCTAACATGGATAGAATAGGAGGAGTATCTGACTTGCACATTTTCACCATAACAGAGGTGCCGCCTTTATTGAGGTCTTTACCGTCTTCTTCATCATCTTGGCTGCTGTCGCATACTTGTTGGTCACTTCCAATCTCTGGATATAAGCTGCTATAATAGAAATATTGCAACAACATTGTAGAGTCTAAAAGCAGAGAAGACGTCGACAGGACTTTTTGGAACCTCATCTGATCGGTATAATAGCAACCAATCACGTTTGTAATATCTCCAATGACCCAACTCAATAGGAATAGCGAGCTGAACCCGGCGGCTCTTTTGCTCATAAAAGTCAGGGTGATTTGATACAGGCCTGCCATGATCCATCCTGACACGGAAATTGTACTGGCAATCCATGACAGTTCAGACATGTGGCCATAGACACAGGTTCCTGATAAAAAATAGATCCAGTTTATCAGAGGAGCGCCATTTTCATGAGGATTACAAGTTGAGAGGTTCATATTGGTGTAGGTGGTGTAGTAGGTGAGACGAGGGTGTACGGGGAGAGTATGAGTAGGATGTGAGGTAGTCTAGTGTAGGAGTGAAATAAGGTGTAGGACTAGGACTTGGAAAGCGAGACTTGGATCTAGTAGAAACAGAAGCAGTTGTAGGAGTGTAATAAAGATACGAGAAGCGCTTAAAGTATTCGTTAAAGTAATACGACGATGTATTGCCAAAAACCAAAAAAAAAAAACCCCAAAAAAAGTCAAACCGAGATTCAAGTTCGCACGTCTGGTGTAAATGTGAATCCAATCGCGTAGTAATCAAGTTCCTCCTGGATCCGTTATCAAGATCTCTCGCAGGGTCGTTCTCTTATCAGTAGGCGTGGAAGGTGCCGATTCGCTTATTGATATACCTTAAGTGGCCGTTTTTGCTACCGCTTACAGATACAAAACCTTAACCGATATTTTCCTTTGTACAGTTTCGTTGGAGTGAAAAGGGTTCATTAATATACCCAAACAAGCTAAGATAATTGAAAAAAGACCCATCCACCACTTAAACACCACTCGACAAAGAGAATGCCTGATCTTCATATCATCCACCTTCAACCGGTTCTCCGGTCCAATCGGTTGTTGCCCACTGACGATGCAAGGCCTCACATGTATTCCACACACGTAGCCGCCCAGGAGTAGTCGGTGGCCTAATAATTCCCGGGCCCTGCTCCGGGAATGCACAAGATCTCGCATACTGGCGATGCCATATCAGCAGCACAATCGATGGTAGATAAGATAACGAGCCGCCAGCCTTGCCGCCGAAACTGTATTGGGCAAGCCACAGCGGACCCGGGCCCCCGCTGGCGTGAGGGACCCGCGTAACCGCCTTCATGCCTACGGGCTTGCCGGTGGGAGGTGAATGTAATGTCTCTGGCAGCTGGGCACTGACCAACCAAGTACTGCTCGTGAAGCGGAACTTGGGGACGGGCGGGGGAGGGGGGTGAATGAGGCCGAGACGCTGTTGGGGCCGGGCAGGGGCAGTCCGGGGTGGGGATAGCATCATAGTGAGCAGGGCGCTGCGAGCGAAGAATGGGGGGGGGGCTAAATGCGTTCTCCATGGCAGGGCGCTAAGAAATGGGGCTAACTGCCCTTCTCCATCGCAGATCACGAGACCCTGTCGATCAATCGAGGGCAAGACTCCGACCCTCAAGCGAAGCTTGAACCACGGGTCTGGGCAGAGCCCAGCCGCCGGAGGCAGAACCACCGTCGTGACAAAGTATAAAATCAAGAATAAATTCACAGTTCAGATTACAGTTTGTTGTCGCCCATGTTAAGCATGTTGATTTGACCGGGGTAGATCTCGGGGTCAGCGGTGTTGATCTCGCCAGTCTGCCATGAAGCACCATCAACAACCGTGACGGTTCCACTGATATAAGAGGCGGCAGGGGAGAATAGGAAAACAGTGGCATTGGCTATGTCGGTGGTAGTACCGAGACGTTGAAGAGGAACCATTTCTTGAGCGCGCTTGGCCAAGTGCTCAGGCAGAAGACGGTCCATTCCTTCAGTGCCCTTAATTGGACCAGGAGCAATCGCATTGGACTGAACGCCCAGCGGGCCTAATTCTACCGCCAATGTGCGCATAAGCGAATCGACTCCAGCCTTTGCAGCAGACGCATGGACTTGAAGAGGCAAGCCATAATAATGGAGCGTGGCTGACACAAAGATGATATGCCCCTTATTGGCTTTTAATTGTTCAAAGGTTGCTTTAACGGTATTATAAGAGCCAAGCAAATCGATATCAATAACGCTCTTGAAGGCTCTTGCAGATAAGCCTCCGACGTTGGACAAGAAATTCCCAGCAGCGCCAGCAATCACGAAATCGATTTTCCCCAATTCCTTGACAGTGGTGTCGACAGCAGATACTAATGATTTGACATCCCGAACATCGACTCCGCCAATGCCAATGACCTTAGCACCGGGTCTCAGGCCCGCAATCTCCTTGGCGGCTTGTTCGGTGACCTCCTTACGTCTTCCAATGATTGCAGCATTAGCACCCAGAAGCACCATTGCTTCGACCTGGACTCTGCAAATGGTACCAGCACCACCGGTCACAAAGATCACTTTTCCATCAAAGATTCCTTTTTTATAGATGGAATCTTGGTAATACGAGGTATCGAGAGTATTAGGCATTTTTAGATTTCAACGAACAGTTCCAATTATACGATGAAAAAAACAACTTTGTTGGGTAAATGTTTTTACTTTATTTGATGTACCACCGATGTTATATATATTGATTGATATGGTCGGCACATACGAGATTTCGCTACAAAATCGAGAATTCGGCCGAGGCAAAAACAGCAGTCCTTTAATTGCATATATGACGGTACGTTCGCGGTTGGCCGTGACGGGGTTCTCGGGCCGCGCCCATTTAGTGGGTTTTGGAAGGCAGAAAGTAGACTGGACAGGGGGCTGAATCAATATCGGACCTGCGGGTGGGCACAAGTTGACTGGTTTTTGAAACATGGTGGTTGTGCTTGCGTGGAGTGCTGTATGTGCGAAAGCAGTGATGGCACATATACACCCGGTTCTCCGAGTGGGTGTGCGACTGGTAGATCGGGATTCTAGTCGGTCCGAATGGTGTGGTTTCTCCTTCGTGGGTACGGACGGCATTTGCGATGGTAGGGATGCGTATACTGGGAGCTGTGGATAATGTTTTTTCCGCTGTAGGGGGAGATAGTATATTCAGTAAAGCAGACTACGCGAGGGTTATGGAAGTGCCGAGACAGCAATAATCTCATTACCATATAATATGTAAATAGAGTAGTAGCTAATGATGTAGTCGAACCAGGTAACTTGAATGCTAGTAGTATTCCCAAACCACTGCTGACAATAAAATAACTAAATCGTGACGATGAATCTTACTATAATAATCTATACGACTGTCTCATTTATATTTATTACTTATGACCCCCGAGCCGTGCAAACACAGTTGCACATCACTACCCAGCTCATTAACGTTGCATGCATCAACCTGTCAAAAACAATGATGAAACTTGATCATAAAGGCAGAATTGACCAATAGTCTCAGCATTGGAACACCGCTACACCTTTATTTGTTCAGTCGATTTGAAATAACTCGCATTTGCAGGGTCTATCTCAACAAGGAGGAACAAACGCAAAGTGAGACTGGCGCCTTCTTCACAAACATATATACTCCACTCAATTAGTAAATGGGCCGCTCAGTGTTGCCTGTGAGAGGTGTAATACATGGATGCATGTTGGATGACAGCAGGAGCACATACTAACTTTTAAGGTTGTATATAATAGAACGTGGATACAGCAGTCGTCGCAGATATAGTAAATAGATAACGTGATCTTGTTCTATGTGTTGTACAACAAAAATACTATACAATTAGACCCACATCGGCGGTTCTCTTCTCAAGTACTCTGTAAGGAGGGAATAATCGTTATAAGCTCCCCACACAAAAAGTCCTAACTCAGACTGCAATCAATTGATCAAGACCTTGGGACATTACTTTGCCTAGAAGACTATACAATAGAATCATTAGTTATTACAACCTCCGTCAGATCTATCATATTCAAGCCTCTGAGAGCCGGGCCAGCGATGCCATAAGGTGTTGAAGCTTTATTTTCGCTACATAGGCTGTACGTATCAAGGCTACGGAATAATTTATTCTATGTTAATGAAGGGTAAGATCTGCTACTTAATTCTGTGTACGGATAATACTGCTCTATATAGTATAATACCGCAACCCTAATCAATCTGACCGCAATTCAGGGATCCCAATCCACTCTCGAAGAGAACAGATCGGGACCCCCTAGCGGTCGGGAAAAGACGAAAACCTTTTTTTCTTCCCCCTTCTATTTGCCAAAAAAAGTACCAAAAAGACCAAAAAAACCAAAGAAACGGGCCAACACCAGCACAAGCAGCAGTACTAAGGGTGCTCAAAAAACTGGGTATCTTCGTCATACTTTCGCTTCAGATGTACCGTTGCCAGACTTCATGAAGCATCGCAGTCAATTCTGAAGACGTACCGATGGCGTTAAAAACATCGGGGGTATGAACATCAATTCAAAAGACACATCGATAGCATAATTGCCAGAGAAAATATGACTTTGGTCTCTACTCACGTAACCAACCAATCAAGGGTATATTTGCTGCTATTTTCATATCCTTTTTTTTTTTTTTTTTTGTTTTCTTTGGAAAAAAAGTATGAAGGAAAGAAGTCTTTTGCAAAAAGAGCCAGAACTCCTGTTTATATAGTTCTGAGAAATGGGGTAAGGAATGGCCTGGATTCCCCATAATATTTAATTGAACCTCCATAATGTTTATGTGCATGCTCTGCAGGGCATCTGCAGGGTGAGACCCACCCTGACCCTGGAAGTGATGAAAATCCTTAGAATAATCAACTCACTAAGGACCGACCGACTTGGCTCAATTGTGCCTACATTAATGGGACAAGATAAAGCATTTGCTAAGATGTCAATATTTGTTGTAGTAGCAAATTCGTCTAATTATGGCATGCATCCAGGACGATAGGTCTGTTACAAACTGTAGACATACGAATACGATTAAGGTTATGAGTTAGAAGAAGAGGAAATACGGCCCTTTAATAGTTTTGATAGTAGTAGTATTATGTGTATCAGAGTTTAAGACAAGACATCCACTTTATTCCGAAACCAACCTTTTGAATCGATCTTGTGTTGGCGGCCCCAAGTCATTCCAGTCAGATATCGCGTATCGATTCTACTAACGTAAGGCTACCTGCTTAAATTCAAGCTATACGCCAACCCACAAAATATACTCAAAACACTCTACAATCCACAAACTATAATTCTTAAATCTCCACTCTTACCAGCTATCCCTGCCACGTCTTTCGGTCTTTATCCTACAACCTGGTTCTGTCCTTGGCTCTCTCCCCTACCGTCATCGCCAGAATATTATATTGGTGGTGCCTCAATCGCTTATCCGCCATCCGGAATACCCTTGCCCACGTTATTCTCCCTGACAAGGTGGCCAGGGAGGACGACGCCCGCGAACGACGAAGCGCAGCACTCGGTATTAACAGACGTTGTGAGAGACAGGTTCACGGTTTGAGACACAATCAAACAAATAGACTTTGACTGGGTGGTTCTAGCACTGATAACTTACCGATTAGAATTAGACCATGGACCAGCACCTGATTAGCATTGTAAACCGTCTTCAGGTGAGTGTAAAGTGGTTTGGAACGTGCCGATATGGGAGGACGGACCATACCAAACGACCACCAATTCTGGCCATCTGTTCAGATAGAACTGCGTTACCATAATGCCTCAAGCACAAAGCGGAATGAGTCTCTACTTGTACCGATGGCTATAGTCGGGCCATCAATAGCTGAGTCATAGACTTGAAAAACTAACCACATATTCTATAGGACGCTTTGGCCACGGTTGGATCGTCGGGTCACTCGATTGACCTTCCTCAGATTACGGTAGTGGGATCGCAATCCAGTGGTAAAAGTTCTGTATTGGAGAATATTGTCGGTAGAGATTTCTTGCCTCGTGGAACCGGTATAGTCACTAGACGTCCTTTAGTGCTGCAATTGATTAACCGTCGGCCAGGATCAGGAGTCGTGAACGGCAGTTTGATAGATGGCGTAGACAAGAATGATGGCGATGAGGAGGTTGCTGTTGATACAGAAAAGAACCAGGATGAATGGGGAGAGTTTCTTCATATTCCAGGAAGAAAGTTTTACAACTTCAACGAAATTCGTAATGAAATTGTCCGTGAGACGGACTTGAAAACCGGAAAGAATGCCGGCATTTCGTCATCACCGATTAATTTGAGAATTTATTCTCCGCATGTCTTAACCCTGACGTTGGTCGATTTGCCAGGTCTCACCAAAGTCCCAGTAGGCGATCAACCAAAGGATATCGAACGACAAATTAAAGAAATGGTATTGAAATATATTTCCAAGCCAAATGCCATTATTCTATCAGTTACTGCCGCCAATACTGATTTGGCTAATTCCGACGGATTGAAATTGGCTAGAGAAGTGGATCCCGAGGGTAGTAGGACGATCGGTGTATTAACAAAGATCGATCTCATGGACCAAGGAACAGATGTAATTGATATTTTATCTGGTAAAATCATCCCCTTACGGTTTGGCTATGTACCAGTAATCAATCGTGGCCAGAAGGATATTACCAATAATAAGTCGATTAAATTGGCCTTGGAGTACGAGAAGAATTTCTTTGACAGTCATGCTTCCTATAGAGCTAAATCGCAGTATTGCGGTACTGCATATCTTGCTAAAAGACTGAATAGCATTCTTCTGAATCATATCAAGACCACTTTACCAGATATAAAGGCTCGTATTGAAGCTAGCTTAAAGAAATATCAAGCTGAGCTGGCGGCTCTAGGACCGGCAGATTTGGGTTCTCCAAGTAACGTGGTTTTATCAACAATCACCGAGTTTTGTGATGAGTATCGGTCCATTCTAGAAGGCCGTGGTCAAGACATTTCATCTCAAGAACTGAGCGGAGGAGCGAGAATCAGTTTTGTATTTCATGAAATCTTCACAAATGGTGTAAGGTCCTTGGATCCATTTGATCAAATTAAAGATGCCGATATTCGAACCATTCTTTTCAATTCTGCCGGTTTGGTCCCGTCATTGTTTGTTGGTATGGCCCCTTTTGAATTTCTTGTCAAGAAACAAATCAAACGACTGGAAGATCCATCCTTGAAATGCGTTGCACTTGTGTTTGATGAATTAGTCAGAATCCAGACCCAAGTTCTTAGTAAACCGGTGTTCAACAGATATCCTGCTTTAAAGGCAAAGATATCTCAAGTTTTTATAACCTTTCTAAGAAACTCCCAACTCCCCACTAATAAACTTGTTAGTGACCTCGTTGCAATGGAGGAGAGCTATATCAACAGCGCCCATCCAGATCTTCTCAAGGGAAATCAAGCAATGGACATTGTGTCTAATCGAATGCAATTATCAAAGCCTGTTCAATTGGATCCAAAAACTGGCAAACCGTTGCCTGCTCAAAATAGTGCCAATAATTCGAATCGCAATTCGCTCGATATGAATGGGAATTCAAATGAAAATGCAGTTTTCGGAGGATTTTTCGGCAACCTATTTGCGTCTAAAAACAAGAAGCGTCTAGCAGCAATGGAGAATCCGCCTGCCGTTTTACGAGCATCGGGACAAATGACTGAGCGGGAGACTCTCGAAACTGAGGTCATCAAACTTCTCATAAACTCGTACTTTACAATTGTCCAGCGGACCATTGCCGACCTGGTGCCTAAATCAATAACCCTCAACCTCATTTCTTTCTCCAAAGAGGGCATTCAGAAGGAATTACTAGAGAACTTATACAAATCCGAGGAAGTCGACGACCTTGTCAAGGAGAACGAGTTTACCGTCCAAAGACGTAAAGAATGCCAAAAGATGGTTAAGGCTTTACAGGAGGCTTCTAATATCGTGTCCAGTGTATAGAATAGATTTAAGTGTACTCCCTTGTCGTGTTTTTCTTCCCTCATGTTACTGGGCTCTGCCCAGATCCGTGCTCCATTTCGCGGAGACCGCTGGGATGACTTTCATGTTCCTCTAACTTGTTTGTATTACTAATAATAATTAAAATAAAATGAAGTTGTTGATGGTGATCATGGAAGTGAAAGAGGAGGAAGCTCATATTATTGCTGTGATTTTGGGATGTTTTTACGTTATGATAGTGGAATGATTTACGTTATGATTTTGTGAAGGGTTGATGCTATCACGGTTTGATGATTTGATCTTGTTGTTTTGATGGAGTGATGATTATTGTGAATATTATACTATTATGATGCGGTTTTCATGTTATGATGGTCGCCGTTCAATCAAGTGATGCCAACCAGACCCCCGGCTTTTTGTGAGAGAAATCCAAATTATGCCTTTCGTGCTCCAGAAATATTTAACAGCACCCGGAGCCCCTTGTTGTGGTACCACTTTATTGTCTTGAACCAAGAGTAATAAGCACAGTCATTAAGCAGGATTTACTCAAGAATGGAACCGATGATTAGACAGCCCCATTGGTGGAATCCTTCCCTCTAATCATCCCTACTACCTAGAGCCGATCATGGAAACAGAGAAGTCAATTTCGTCGGCCATCCAGTAGCCAATATCAGAAAGAAATCAGGAGGTTAGCCCTGAGTATGTTTGGGCTTTACACTAGAATTTAGATATTTAGGGAATAGTATCGCTAGCCATCTTGTGGTAGTCGTGGGGGTTAGTAAATGATTGATAGTTACAGGCTTTGACGCTAAAGCCTACCTATTTGACTACCACAAAAATCCCATACAAGAAAAGCCCAAGATTCACTAGTCAATCGTAATGACTCCACACTAACCCCGTGTCAAACGTTTGGATCCCTAGAGAGCAACCGCCGTCCATTATCGCAATCAGCGCCTAAAAGCGAAAGAC
This sequence comes from Sugiyamaella grinbergsii, assembly GCA_030579895.1. NCBI lineage: Eukaryota > Fungi > Ascomycota > Dipodascomycetes > Dipodascales > Trichomonascaceae > Sugiyamaella > Sugiyamaella grinbergsii. Next base: position 5,876 of record JAKTRT010000055.1, on the reverse strand, counting down.
TTCAACTTTCCATGAGCTCATTATCTGCGTTTTTTTTTTTACCAGCTGCCACTCAGAGATGAATTTGACTGATACGCATAAAACTCATCTTAAGATTCGGAACTGCCTGTCAAATGATTTTGATCTCAGTTGAAAGCCGTTATTCAATTATACCATATGCCATTGAGTATGCACACAAATCTGCATTTGCGGCGGATCAGAATAGGTGTTTGTAGTATCTGCAAATACTAATGACGATTATCACATGGATGACCACCAGAGTCATTGAGTTAAGGAAATATACTCCAGTTTCTAGACTCTTGATCCATCTTCAGTCAGCTTTTTTCACGAGCTGCTACCCCTAAAATAGCCGGTTTAGGTGTAGCCCGTGCCCTGATGCAGGGATTGCATCTGTCGAGAAACAGCTGTTAACTTGTATAAGAGCAGCTTATGGTTTAAGGAGCCGATACAGAGAATCTATTAGTATTGAACAGTTTTGATACGACAAGTTTACTTCTACTATTTACTTACTACTGATACTTTATTATATTAAACATTATATTAATGATGAACCTATACGGAATACAACTGGCTTCATACCTGTTATTATGAACAGGCCAACAATCCACATACTACAATTGAGAGACTGTAGGCCCGAACAGCATATTATTTTAGTTTTGATATGAAATCGTTTAACCAACTTGTCTTCTCTTCTTATATTTTCACATTCTATAAAACTTAACAAGCTCAGCAACAATGACGTGGATCCATTTGCTCAAAAGCAGATAGGAATAACTAAGCCGTAATGTTTTGCCCTCCGAATTCAGCCATGCATTTCTTTTGCTAGTCGAGTATGGACTTAACTAATTCTGCCTTAAGCAACGGTGAACAAATGCCACAAGATCTATGATCTATGATCTATAAGTATTTCAAAAAGCGAAAGGAAAAATTAACTAGCAAATTACATAGCGCTTACTTTAAAAGCATCTTCTACCGGCCGCAGAATGAGGTCTCAACTCACTAAATTCACGGTTTTGCGAATGCTTATTAAGAATATTTTCAGAGTACCATTTCGACAATCTTATTGAAACAGGGTCGGATCTATCCAAAAAAGCTTTAGAAGATGGGCCTTCTATAATAAGAAATGGACGACGAGATGGGTTATCAGAATCCACAAGCTTACAATTCTTAAGAAAGACAACATCACCACTGTTAAAAATGCCATGATCAAAATTTGCTATCTCATGAACCAACAATACAATAAACCTCATACTATCATCAACCAAGCAGTACTGTTTAGTGCCAAGACCAGCATCTTCACAAAGGAAGGAGCCAATTACGCCAACAGCATTGATTACATGTAAAGGATCAGATACTGATTGGATTTCAAGTAAAGACATAAAAGGATGCTCGGGAACATTGGCATCATTACCAAGAAATTCATACGAAGAAGTCTCATCAAAAATAAGCTCGAAATCGCATTCAGAATTGGAATGCTCGTTTAAAAAAATAGTTCGAACGCTCAAATTTGAAAACTTATACAAACAATTGCGTTCAATACTGTAAAAATGACGCCTCTCCTCAAACATGAGCCGAAACGACATGGTCTGTTTGCCCGAACTATCAGCAATTAGGAGTTTAGCTTGTACGCGGTTGCCACTTGACATAGTCAGAAGAGATTTAGAATGAACCGTACAAGTTAGATTGAGAGCAACCTTGCCCGGGGTTATATCCACCAAGCGAGAGATAACAGAAGGAGGAAATGAATTATTCCTAGCATTTTCAAATGACTTTTCTCCCATTGCGTAGTTGATTATTTTGTAAAGAAATGCTTTTTAAAAAAAATCAAACGGCTTTCTATGTATCTAAATAGGAAAAAAATAACGCGTCGAGAATTATTTTATATCAAATATGATATATCAATAGTAACTAAAAGATCTGCAAATGACATATAGTATATGCTCAAAGTTGCAAATTCTGCTTATGTACAATATTAGGGATGATGCTTTCATTGCTCACGGCCATAAATGAATTACTTTCAAAACAAATCCCAACTAATGGAACAGGCTGACCATGAGTGAACTAATGACATACTAACTTATCAAAAGTTTGACTCTAGCCTTTATGAATTCTCTTTCCAAGTAATAGATAATTAACGGCATTTTGAAGAAAACTCTTTTTGATATATAAAAATAACCCTCTTGTTTCAAATCCTATACAATAATACATAATACAAATAAAATCACTCTCTTTAGATTCAAAAGATGGAACAAACGAAGAGAATAGCAATGATAAAGAAGGATTATTGCACCTGAAATTATGAAAGGTGATGTCTGGCTACCTAGCACAGCTCGACAAACTCAATAGCCCTTTCAGAAACCAATGGAATTTAGCCATACCGAGTGCTTGATATTCTTGACCTAATTGATAATATGTGAACTAGGTCGCTTTCACGAGAAAAGTCTATTAAGAATAGTGAAAAATCTGCAAAGTATCTTTGATACAGAACGGGGGAGCGTTGACTTATCAACCTGAACTGAAGAATAGATGAGGTTGAGAGTTTTGATATCAGAGAACTATATATTACACATACACCTTTTCAACTTTTTACAAGTTACTGATATTTACTGATATTTCACTATATTTCATTATACTAAATACTATTTGAAGAATACTACTATTAATTGGATACTTTTTTCACATTTGTCGATGACTCCTCCAGATGCTTTATACGGTCTGTTAATTGTTTTTTCACTCCTCTCCGCTATCTTAAGGACCTCCTCTTTCTTATCTTCGTTTTCCAACTTTGCATTGCTATTATTTGTTCTTAGGTACTTAATTTCGAACTTTCCCTATCAGTATGTTGTTGTTTAATCGTTGTGAACTTTTCCTGGATTTGCAACAAAGATAGAATTAGATCATAACAGCGATTCTTGCCTGAAATAGCGACCTATGCTTGACGGGGTACATCACGCTATCAGCCAGTGTTCGCGACGTATAATCCGATGGATTATGCTATCCAATTGGCTGCGAACACCAGATAGGGGTCTAGTAATGCTTAAACTGTATGCTTTGGATTGAGAATTTCATTGCTGTTGTTCTTTGTCTTATTGGCTTGTATGGCATACTTGCAACAGGAGATTATTATAATGATTGTAATAGTATATTAATAGAATAATAATAAAAACAGCTACTGTCGGAAGGAGGGAAGGATGGTGTTATCGCATTAGAATATTTGATGCTTTCGTTATTGCGTTATGACTTTGAGATGGTTGGATTTTGGTGCTATGATGATCACCATGTGGTTGTTATCATGATATGATGCCTTGTTATGATAATATGATCCCTTGTTATGAGGTTATGATGTCCGACGTTTGAAAATTGAGCTATGACGTTGTGAGGATGATGTTAAGATGGTTGTGAAATTGCTATGATGATTTGATGATTTGATGATTTGATAATTTGATGATTACCAATGCCAAGAAATGATGCTGTTACCACGTTATGAAGTCATAACGTTGTGATGGCTATGATAGTATGATGTTCGACGCTCCGATAATTGAGCTATGATACTGTGAGGATGATAATAATATGGCTGTGAATTTTGCAGTGATGATTTGATGATTTGATGATTTGAGGCCTTGATGATTATCATGTGGTTATTATCATGATATGATGTTCGTTATGATGTTATTCGCTGACAGGCTGTGAATTTGAGAAATGGCGGAGATAAGAGATAGAAATTCGACGGGATAGAGTGAACCCCTGATAATGAATAGAAGACCGACGCGGTGGAACGAACTCCGGATAGTCTATAGAAGATCAACGGGGTCGAACCCGGATAGTCAATAGAAGATCGACGGACTTGAACGAACCCCCGGACAGCCAATAATTGATCGATGAGACGGAATGAACCCCGGAGAATGCAAAAAAAAAAAGAACCCCACCATGACTCGGGCCATATGAAAATGATAAGCATCTCCTTGTGAGTTACGGTGTCATTCCTCTCTGATCTATCTCTTTCTGCCGGTTGGAAATGTTGAACCAGCACTTCATAATCTGGCAGTACAGCGGGATGCTAGTTTGTACTTAATTTGGCCAAGTTATGGACATTTCTCAATAATTCTGAAAATGTTAGTAACCGGAACCTCACGACATCAAGTGTCATTTAACATACCATACAGTCCTGTATATCATTAACGACTTTTGTACATCATCCATAGTGCGTCATCAACGACCTCTGTAAATCATCCATGCCAATATTTTATCATCCATAGCTTATTTAGTTCACCAGTAGCTCAATTGAAACACCATCCAGAACGTTTAATCAGTGCCTTGTCCCATAACTCATCGTCCGGTCATAACTTCTTCAGGGTACCATCTACAGCTGAGTTGTGCCACCATTTCTTTCCCTATAATAACCCTATTGTTTTGTGCCGAAAGGGCATCAAGTGAATAATGCCAGAAAAGTCACTTTGGCAGGTGGCAAGTGACAGCAGCTCCACAAACGTGTATTAATAATTGAAATCCACCTATTCATAGTCATCAAAACACCAGCAGAGAATGGGGATTATAACATCACCAAAGATAATATCACCAAGTTTAGTGAAGACTTTGTGAATTGTGTGAAACATAGTTAATCGCTGAACTTTGAAAGAAGCTAGTAAGAGTAGTATTTAGAGTGCTTTTGATAGTTCTGAAAATATTTTATGAAGAAATAAAACAAGAAAAATATAGCACTTGAGGACTCGTTTTATATTATTTTCTCTGGCCTCTTGTCATACCAAAAGTCTGTGGACTCACACACATAATGTTTATGGATGAATTGTGAGGTAGCATAATGGTCTCAATTGAATAGATACGGTAAAGCTTATGGGCTCAGGTATGCATTTGCGGTTGAGTATGCAGGCTTTTTTGCCCATAACGACCACTCTATTTCCTTTTATGAGACTAGGTATTTGTTATGGCAGAAAATTGTTTCGATTATGAGACGTTTGTATGTTTTCTCCATAACCAGTAAGCGTACGGAGACGTTAAAGTTATGGCTCCGAAATATAGGTATTCCCTTGACGGATATTCGTTATGGCCGATGCGATGTTTTTTTGATTATGGCAAAGGTAACATTATGGCTCAGCTATCCCCATCTGTTGTTCAGCAAACAAACTATTTATGTCCTCTTTGTAGGTGTTTGGTACAGTGTCGTATAATATAAAAATATAAATGAGATGGCAAATTGGTGTCACCAATTTTTATAGCAATGAATACAAATTGCATATAATGCAGGGCCTGCATGACATCTAGGCTGAACTCAGTAATTGTGTATAAGCTTCGGACAATTGAATTTTTATGTGCGGTTAAATGGAAGTTTTCAGCAGTACGCTACTCTGTGGACTGCTTCGTATGGCATAGTACAACTGAACCGGGAAATAATAATAAAAGTAATATTAATAGAGGAATAGTAATAGACAAAACTAGAGAAAGAGAGCAATTAAGAAGAAAGGATGCTCTTACGTACAGTGTTAGCATGTTTGACGTTATATCAATGATGAGATAGTTATGAGTTTTGATGATATAATGCGGTTCTGCTGATCAAGCTATGATGCCATGCTTTGATGTTATCAAGCTGTTATTATCAAAAGTGATGTCTGATCTGATTGTCATGAAATTGTTAAGTTGTGATCTGATGTTATCATGTTGTTCTCGTCATGAAATGATGTGTGATTGTTGTCATGCTGTAAAAATGACAAATGCCAAATATTGAATGAAAAAGATTAATAAAGAAGAATCCGGGGAATTTTAAACCAAATTAAGCCTGACATGAAGACCTAAAGTGAAAAGCACTTTCTGGATGAGAAGAAGAGAATGATAAATAAGAATCCCGTATATTGCCAACCAAA
>JAKTRT010000054.1:0-84320 GCA_030579895.1 Sugiyamaella grinbergsii | reverse complement strand
TTGTAATTGTTGTATTGGTATTGGGATTGTTGTTGAGATTGCCATTACATTACTGTTAATATTGTTATCACTCTTATAAAAAATAAAATCGGGTTAACGTTGTTGATTATCAACACCAACAGACTGTACCTAGAGACTGATGAACGTGGAGAAGCCAGGGCATCTGGATGACGCCACATGTTCTAGAGTTCGTCTTTTGAAAAGATTTGATGGTGTTAACATCTATTGTTGGGAACTTAATCGTGAGTATTATCAAGTCGATGTAGTCACTTCCATTCATCAGCCTAGTTTTGATTTATTGAAGTATTTCAAAAAATATTGGGGTTTCCGGTCTTGAGCTCTTGCTATATTAGTATCTTGCACTGAAATATTATGCTAGTTATTAAGATCTGAATATTGTTGTAGGTTTTAGCCATAATTACTACACCAGTTCTATAGAGCTAGTATTATTCACCAGCTTGTTAACATAATGCCTACAAATAATAGACACGATATCTGAATTGCATATATGATGCTCGTGACTGATTGTCTGATCTATTCATCACGACTCTCTATATTAGTTCTAATTGACCCTAGATAGAGATCTGTTGTCTGATTACGTATGACCGAAGAGTTATTATTATGATTAAAATTTCCCACAATCAGATCTGCGCATAGTTCTATATTCTTTGTAGGTATTTCGTGTTTCTGCGATATCTCATTTTCAAGCAGCAATCATTTTGAATTTAGTTGCCGATCTGCAACATGTTCATCAACATTTGACGACTTTTCATATTTTTCAACCTATTCATCAGTAATTGTATAATAATGAACTAGCCCGATACTAAATCTCCGCCAAGCGGAGCAACCAGGTTTGGGCGGAGCCCAGCCGCCAGAGGCACCAAGCTGGAGGCAGGCTGCAAGAAAACTGACATAAATAAAGTATATCGGGGGATCTATATACACCTCTCCGAGGGCTGTTGGTATGGGGAACTACTTTTTAGGGCGCTGCTTCGTTTCCGAGTCGTTTGTAGGATGGAGTTTGACCATGTTTGGATAGTTATTAGTGTTGAATTGGTATCCCTTGCTCCAGTCATAGGAAACGGCATATGCAAAAAGTGTGCCGCTTCTATTGAAGGCAGTGGACGAGATGGCACCCCCTACAGGACGAGAGAACTTGAGTCTTGATCTGGAATCCTTGTCCCAGAAATGAACAGTCCCATCCGACCCGGCCGTACAGAAGGTACCGTAAACAGGATGGAAAGAGATGCCATTGACGGAATAAATGAGGTTTTCGCTGCTAGGAGGGCTACCTTGCTCCCGATGACACTTGAACGAGAACCCCAGCTTGCTTTGCTCGGCATCGTCTACATATTGAATTGCACATCGTCCTTCAATTGAGCTGACTACGTAGCCGTTGCCTGATGGATAACAGGCTACAACGCGAGTCTGCCATTTCAGAGGGGATTGAGTATTTTTGAAGATTTGCCCGGGATTCGACAGATCCACCACACATATATGCCTTTCTGCAGTTCCAACTACGAGCAATTTGCCCTGGGAATCCATTGAATATGCTCGTTCGGGAAGTTGCACCGTGGAGATAGCCTGCTGCTGACGTAGATCCCAGTATCGTAATGTCTTATCCCACGAGGCACTAGCAATGACAGGAGCACCACTACCGACATCCACCGGTCGTACAGACGATACCGACGCGTCGTGCTGGCCGATTTGTATAGTTTGATTCGATTGCAAGTCATGGACCCGAATGGCATTATCACAACCACCGCTGACAACTTTTGACCCGTCATGGAACCATTGCGCAGACAACACAGGCGCCTGATGCTCATATATGGCTCTACCTTGACTGTCTCCTTGAGAAGAAACTTCGTAAATCCGCACTTTCTTATCCCATGAGGCTACTGCCAGATAGTCAGCCTGTGATGAGAAACTTATATCTGAAATCGAGTCGTCGGGCGGATTAGCCAGCACCCGGTCATTTTGTAAATTTAGTTCCGAACTCGGAGTAGGTCCACTGGAGCTACTTCCGACTGTTCTTGCTCCAAATAAGCTAGACATGGCCGTTTCTAGCAATTAAAATAAGAACTCTTGTTTCCTCGCTCTATATTCGCTATCTCTCGCGCGCTGCCTATTGTGTGTGCCTTTACCAATTCATATTTTTCATATTCCAAAATAGGGTAAGGGCCAACAGCCGTGCCGGCACATTGGATCGCTCACGGACCAGGTCCGCCGCCAGCTTGGCCTGCCAGCTCGTTCGAATAGCGGTGACAGGTACACGCTGGGGAGTCTACAGGCAACGGATTACATACATCAGGGGACCAGAAGCAGACGAAAAATATTTGGTGAACATGCTCTGAGTAAAGTATCACTGGGGCAGTAGTATTCGCGTTCAGCATCTCCGCGGGCCGGCCATTGCTAACGAGCGAAGCGAGCCACGGGTCTGGGCAGAGCCCAGCCGCCGGAGGCGCACAGACGACACGGAATAAATATACTATTGGTGTTACAAACAGACGCCAGCGTCATTTAGAAGACATAAATAAATAGATTTGTAGATAAAGGGCGAGCATTTAGTTTGGGGCTTTCATTCCACGTTTCATTCGTAAGCTTTCTCGTTTTCTCTGGGCGGTGTAGTTGACATAAGGGTCTTCAACGGGGGTAGATGGCTGTGGGGTTGTGGGAGATTGTTGGTGCTGTAGACGGGATGGGGTTACAGTCATCTCTTTGAATGGCGAATCTAGACCAAAGTCGAAATCATCTATATTGTCGTTATTGGAGGCATGGGGGTTTGAGTTTGCTCGATATGTGGCTTTGATGTTTAGAGGGGAGGGGGCAGGAGTTAGAGGCATTCCCAGCGACGCGGTGGTTTGGTGGTGGCTGGTTGGCGTACTGAGAAGCCAGTTGGCGATATTCTGTTGGGTCTGATTACAAAACCCAGTGGCCGGTGGTTGTGGTTGTGGTTGTGGCTGTGCTTGGTGTGATTGTAATGGGAACGTCGGCTGATTGGGGCTATCATGATTGCTTCCACGACGAGCAGACACTCTGTCAAAGGGCGACGGTTGGCCATGATCTAGTGAATTGGATCGGTTGATGGTGTTAAATTCAGGCATCTTGAATGTTGGCGGCGTCAGTAATGAAGCTCCTAGAGGCGGCGCATCATCAGCAAAAGCCATTTCCTCATCATAATCATCGGGATGACCGAGCATGAATGCAGAAGACACACTCCCATCATTGGTGGTAATGGCATGCGGTTCTCCAGGAGAGCCGTAAGTACTGGTATGGCATGGTCGTTTGATACGGCTAGCAAGTGGAGTCATGACGGTCGATGGATCGGGAGACCCATGGTTGCTGCCAAACGATAGTTGTCTGAAATATCGGTTCTGAGAAATTGGGCCCGGGGTAATGGCCGGATTGAAGTTAAAGCTCGAATTGGATGATATTGAAGATGTGGACGACTGCCGGGTATATACCGGAGCGGAATGCCGTTCACATAATAATAACAGTCGCTTTCTGACGGCAATAAAGCTATGAAGGAAAGGGCGGCCCTGTTTCTTGGCTTCATGTAGCGTAGCCTTGGCAACTTGATGGACAACACCAGAAGGAGGAATTTTGCCAGCAAATGGGGCGCTGGTAGGGTTGTCGATATAAGTCTGATAAACGTTCATTAACATGTCGTCATCTTGACCAGCCCAGTCTAAGAACGAATCAAGGGGATTGTCCAATCTAGCGTTCACATCACTATCATCTTCAGAGGTAGCTATTGATGACATCGAGTTTAGTCTATGGAACATGAATTGCGGCCGATGGAGAGCGGTTGGAGTAGTCATTGTTTGATTGACTGGCGTTAGAGGAGGAGGGTATGACGAGGTGCTATTGACGCTCGAGTTTGAAGCGGTTCTTGACATAGGAATACCGATCCCACCGCCATTGGCTCTCATATCATCAGGTATACTGATATGAAGATTAGAAGCAGCAGCTCTCATTCTAAATTTGATAGATATAATTCAATGAAGGAATCCAAAAATAAAAAAAGAGTGAACGACCAGGGTAATCTGAACAAGAAAATTCAATAAAACGCCTGAGCTCAAAGTTTGATAAATATAGTCAAAAGTCGCGGGCAAGCGTAAGAACAAACTTTGTAAGAAAAAAAAAAAAAGTACAATGTCTAAATAGAATCGGTTCTATATAAATCGATTTCTAACGCGCAATTTTACAGTGCATATAGACAGCCAGTTCGTTTATCTAGAGACGTTACCAGGGGCCCCCTGCAGAACTGAGAATGAGTGGATGTTTTATGAATGGTGATCAAAGTTGAGGAAGGATGAACGGGGAGGTAGGTGTAGAGTATTATTTTCTCAATGCCAAGCGCGAAAAAAAAAAGAAGTTTAAACGAGAAATTGTAGTAACGATATCAACGCTTTTTTTTTCAATTGTAGAAAGTGACCAGGATGTTTCTGGAATCATGGCAATGGTAATCGTCTACTCTATATATATAAATATATGTTCCGTAAGCTGCACGCTCAGGTACTGAATACAGAGACGGCGCATAGCGTTCAAAAGATGAATGAATGCACCTTGATGAAAGACGCGGACGCGTTTATACAGTTCAATCGGCCGGAGCGGGTGGGGTTGGTAGCAGAGAGATGGTGGATGTTTTAAACATGGCCGATGGGGGGCCGGGCCACCAAACCACAATGAACCAAGACCGACGGATCAGAGGACGGGCCAGTGCCCCACACATGGCTAAGACATAAATGTGAAAGTAAAAACCCTTTGTTCGTAAATGGTTAGAAGAGTTAACGACATGTAATACAATATAAGAAAAAACAACGGCATTTGATTCATATCCTCCCCGCTTTCGAAAGTCTTTTTGTATCCCTGAGTACTACTACTACTACGACAATTGAAGACGTCGAGGTAAGCCTAATCAGTACTAGATTCTGCTATCGTCACGTCCACGCCCACGCCGGGAGGATGGTTCTTTTGTTCTCGATGTTCACCGAACCGCGGGCCAGCCTCGTCAATTAAATTGTTGAGAACGCGTCTTGTGTTTCGCGTTTGTCAGTTCCCAAAGAAGGTAAATTGAACACTGCATACGATTATCATGGGACGACTTCGGTACGCGAAGCTGAATTGGCCAGCGACCAGTCCAACAACGACGAGTACATTATTGGCCCGATAATACCGTCAACAGCAGCACCACCAATCGCATTGACTGGTATCAAAGCGACAGATCGGTGTGTAACCGTCGACAACCACCGAACCTCCTGTCGACCCTGGCGATCTTAACTACTAGCAAATAATAATTACTAGCTTATATAATATATTTTAACTTTGTTCTGCCGTTGGCTGGATAATCCTCGTGAATAATAGATCGAAGTGGCTAGAGACCGCGGTTCAGTCGGTTGGCCAATAACAAGAAATGTACGCATTGGAGGGTTGTCCATACAGGAGAACTGGCCTCAGGGGGGCCTGTCGATCTATCTCCCGTACCTAAACGATATGTAAAGATAAAGGTTGTCAGTCGGCCTGCCTCCGGCGGCTGCGCTCCGCCCAGACCTGGTTGCTCCGCTTCGCGGAGGGAGCAACGTGCTTCCCAGTCCCTCCGCGAAGCCCAGCCGCCGGAGGCACACCGTTCACAGTCGATGGAAAACAATAAATACATATTTTTGGTCCTTTACTTAAAAACATGACAAAACGACAAAACTTTTTTTTATAAAGAATAAAACAAATAAAAAACACTAAACACCTACCCAGCCCAAACCAATACCAATCCCATGACCGTAACAAAGGAGAGAAAGAGAGTCGTTTATATGACTACTCATTCGAACTTTCTATTTACAACTACCACCGTTTTCCGCTCGTTAATGTTTCTTCATGCCTTTTTTAATATTTAGTGTAGTGTCGGTCTCAAGCCAGTCGCAGATAATTGATCGCGCCATGTGCCGAGTCGACAAACATATTGTCAAAAAAAAACAATTTTTGAAAACTATTCTAACGGGTACTCTTCAGTCGATAGGTTTAATGAAATCGTAACGGTGCCACCAGCTTTCTAAAGAAAGAAGTCGGGCCACTTTCAAACGTCCTTTCACTACAATGTGATTCCGGCGTACAAATTCGATACAAGTGGCTCGTAAGTGCCCACATCATCGGCATTATTGGTACCAGTCCTATCATTAAATAGAGTGAAATCTCCACAAATGCCATCTTCAAATGTATCATCAAGAGACATAATCAGGTGAGAGTTGTCTCGTTGAAGATTGGCCGATTTACGAGGAAATGACGAGTTGTTCACATAGTTAGAAGACGACAAATTGATCCCAACAGAGGAGAAAATTTCGTCAACCGAAGACGCTGCTGGTCAAAGGACATCACCGCTGCTGGATGATGCGCCCGGTTGGAACTTTCAAACACTGTATAGAGATCGCGTTGGTCATCGTCAAACAATTCCTGTTTGATGTAGGTAGACGACGTGTTGTGAGATGGGGGTGTCGAAATTGTCGATTCGTTCGACGAATCATCGAATTCAAGGTTGTCAGACGTCAAAGGAGAGTTCGACAGGCTTGGGGCGCTGCCATTGGATAGAAGAAGCGCTTCAGGAGATGCGCAGTCTTCTTCCTTGATTATTGACGAGTGAAGAAGAAGAGAAGGACTGGTACTAGCAGTGGCAGAGGTACCAGTGGCACCACATCTAGTACCAGCGGGACCGGCCCCGGCCAAAGCGTCACTTTTACTGGCATCGCTCTCACATGTAGGAGCTTCTCCTTGACTCAACAAAGTAGCAGTAGGCATTGAAGGCATACTAATAGTGAAATCCGCATTGTCCAGCACGCTTAAATCACCAGTGGTCTTAGCCGTCTTCAAGACGTTTTGTAGTTGTTGTACCTTTGCCATCAATAGATAATGTTGTTCCAACATTTGTACTTGAGATTCTTTTACCTGGCGCATGTTCTGTTGAAGTAGGTCATTTTCAGACTTTAAGGCAACGCACCTTGTCTCCAGTTCTTCGACGTGCTTACGCTTCTTTTCTCGTGATGCGTGAGCAGCCTGTCGATTTCTCATAATCCGCTCGATACGACGTTGTTCCTTCTCATCTTTTGTCTTTGCTCGCTTACGGGGAGGAAGAGAGCCAGGAGGAAGAGGTAAAGTCATGACTTCTTTTCGCTTGTTGGGGCCCGATCCGACCGTGGTCGTGATAGTCATGCCTGAAGCGTCAACAGTTGTGATTTCCTCACCTTCTGGTTCATTCGAGGCAGAGCGATTGTCGAGTGCCAACTCGTCTTGTTCTTGATCTTCTTCTTGGTCGTCATCTTCGTTTTCATCGTCGTGGTCTTCATCAACAATGCCCATTTCCACTTTCACATCTTCATATTTGATACAAGGCTCAGAAAAGGCAACTTGAACATCGGCTTCAGTTTTCGGAACAATCATTTTGTATATTTTTTGAGTGTTAACAGGTGAAAAGTTATGGAATCGTCGAGAACAAAAATCGAATAAATAATAGCTTGAGATTTGAAAAATGCTTGGGTTGTGAGAGAAAACAACCGAAGAAAACTTCAAATCCAGTGTTGGGGAGGGCAATAAAAGGACCTTTTTAGTTTGGATCTTTGCTAATGAAAAATTCCCATAAACAAAATTGGAAACTGGAAATATCAGGGATTAACAAACCTATTTATAGGATTTATGCGATCGTTTAGGGGCGGCGTAGGATATAGATAGCATTGCCAGGGCATTGAACGAGACGGTGATTTAAGGGGTTCTATTATTCAGTTATGTTATGGGGCAGTACGCCCAGAACGCCTATTGGGAGCACGCACAATATTTTTCTAAGGGGGGGGGGGCAAAGGCAAAAAGTAAAGTTGCCCCGAACATGGGTTAGGACAGTGGTTCCAGCGTTGCGCGGAAGAGTTACAACCGCAGTGCATGTGGGCGGATGCATAGGATTGGGCTGATATTCGGTCGCGAGCCGTAGATTACTGGCGGGAGGAATTAACGTTAACAAGTTTTGGCTTTAAATTGAATTGGATATTAAACTTTAATAAATTGAGTATGATATTAGCATAACGGCTGTTTAAGCCTAGGGCGTTGTTTAGGTTGGATGGGTGAAGGTGGTAGTGGCGGTGGTAGTGGTGGTCGTGGTAGGTGGTGGTAGGTGGTGGTAGGTGGTGGTAGGTGAGTCTTGGTAGGTGAGTGAAGGTAGGTGAGTGAAGGTAGAAGAGTGAAGGTGGTAGACAAGTGAATGTAGAAGAGTAAAGGTAGACGAGTCTCGGTAGATGAGAAGCGAATGGACGAAGCAGGTGGTTGAAGAGTAATTAATCGAGAATCCTCCATTATACCCGAACGGCCTCAATGTACCCTGCAAACCAAACTACCCCTGAGCTTGTTCTCTTGGGTGATGCAATCTCGGGCCGTGTTAGCCTGCTAGCCCTCAAGGTCGTCCGTCAGTCTATCTATCTGATCTGCTTGCATAGGCAGTATTATTCCGGCTGCCTCTCTGATTCCTCCATTTAACCTCATTATCAGTCCACATACGTTGACGGGCCTGTTGACCAAATTGGCTACCAAATTGGCTACCAAATTGGCCCGCTAAAATTAGTTAGTCCCTTCCACGAAGAGGCTGGAAATTATGCCCTCTGCCGACATAACCTCTTGGCCAGTTCGCTAGACATAATTTTAGAATTAAAATGTTAATTATAGTGAATGAAAATAACCTAAACAAAAACCAAATGCGTTAGAAAAGGTTACTTGAGTGATTTAACAGTGCGGCCAAGGCCTCATATCCAAAATTAATGAATGAATTGTTTAATTAATTAGTTAATATTAGGTATGGTAGCTTGAGGCGGCTGGGAATTGGTGGTGCGAGGAAGCAGGTCTGTTTAAGGGGTGTGTAGGGCCCATTCTTAGACTCGGTAGATCGGTTGTGTTTCTGTTAAGCCAAGTTAGACCGTTGCAAACGATCTGAATAGCAATAGTTTAGTTTTGGATGAGGTCGGTAGGGAGGAGTGGTGGTAGAAGCGGTTTGGTAGGTATGTAGTTAGATAGTTAGAGAATATTAAGGTTTCTAAAGATTTTTAAAGTGTGTAACGTCCATAAAGCTTGTAAAGAGAGTATTGTCAGTAAAGCTTGTAAAGAGTGTATTGTCTGTAAAGCTTGTAAAGAGAGTATTGTCAGTAAAGCTTGTAAAGAGAGTATTGTCAGTAAAGCTTGTAAAGAGTGTACCGTCCTTAAAACTTGTAAAGTGTGTATTGTCAGTAAAGTATGTAAAATATGTAAAGCCTGTAAAGTCTGTTACGTCTGTCACGTCTGTCACGTCTGAAAGCTGAAAAGCTGAAATTCAGCTTGTAGGGACCCTTTGGACCCTGTATACCCGACCCTGTAAAGGCCGTGAGGTACTAGAGCTGGAATGCCCAAGTAAAGCCTGTAGAGCCCATATAGCGTCAAAACCCGGACGTAAAGCATACAAAATCGCAACCAACGGTACTAGATAGGAGTCCGTCCCCCACCCCCCCCCCCCGTCGCATGCCTTCTCTCTGCCAACCTATCGTTCTCTATGGATTCTCGACATGCGCTACACACATGTCAGTGTTTCAGCATCGACGCTTGATCATACAGCCCTTTGGCCAGTTCCAAGGATCGGCAAATTTCACTGCAAGGCGGTATGATGTTAAATTTCACGCTGGGAAAACACCTCCTTTGTCCAGTGGATCGCAAGACTAACGTAATCGATTCTCGATGTCGCTCTGATTGTCCATGTTTCCATAATCGTCCATTGTTGAAATGCGCTAACTGGAATATGGAACTCAACGGGATGATTCCATTTAGCCATCTATCCACCAGCTATAATTATTTCCTTTATAGAGTTCGCCCTCATGCATGGTTAAAACGAGGAAATCGACATGGTAGGTAACAAATTGCATCGACGCGTTTGACAAGCCAAGCCGCGTTCCAAACAATCTCCAACGTCAGTACCTGTAGGCACGATGGATTGCCAAAGTCCGCGAAGAGAGCGCCAGCGGCTACATTACCTAAGAGCCATACCATACCAGAGTACACCCAGCCATGCCATACCAGACTACACCCAGCCATGCCATACCATACAACACCCAGCCATGCCATACCATACAACACCCAGCCATGCCATACCATACAACACCATACCATACCATACCATACCATACCATACCATACCATACCATACCGTACCATACCGTACCATACCATACCGTACCATACCGTACCATACCATACCGTACCATACCAGGCTTGTTTACATCCATCTGACATGTACATCGATATGGACTGCACGTCCAACCTACATAGATCCCTGGATGCGGCCCTCCCATCACGTCATTTAAGCTCGTGTGGAATGTACCGTGAAGAATGTGAGATAATGCCAAAGGTACACCATGAGATTGGAATCATTGAACCCGGTGATAATGGCCTAGATAATGATAGCAAGAAATAACCTTTTTACCCTGGTCAACGGTACCGACCTCCCTTTCTTGTCTGCATCCATCTTATATACACTGTTCAATAGAATATTCTCTCGTCGCTATATCTACTTACCTCCATAGCCAGTCTAACCTCTGTGCAGATTCTCAATCAATATTCTGATTTCGCTTTTGGCGTACATTCCTATGAGCCGCTAGGTTAGAATACCATCATTCTGTACCAGTCGACCAAATTGCTCTGTTATCAGTCAACTCAAAACTGGTCGTAAACCGTTGAACTTAAACTCTAAACCATCTCTTATTAGCGAAATACTGACTGGCTCTCCTCGCTATTACCACTATCACATATCCCATCATGAACGACTCTTTCTCGTCTACTGGGTCTCTGTCGACTTTCAACCCTTCTAGGCTATCTCATCTCGATACTGACCAGAGCCTGATCTATATGTCAAACTCCAATCTGCATCCTTCAGCTCCAATTCGCAACTCCCATCCTAGATTCAACAACCATGACTCTCGCCAGTCTATAAGGTCGCTCTCAGACTCTTCTGATAGTAGTCATCACATCGGACTGGGTATTAATCTGGGATTTACTGAATCTACTTCCAGTCTCGGTCAATCTGATAGTCATGCCTCGATTTCTTATCAAACACACATTACTTTCACAAATAACCATCGGTATTATCCATCCGAGCTGTCTCTACCTGACGGGTCGAGCCCGCTAGTAGCACCCAGTCTGTCGCCCGGATCGTCTATTTACTCTCCTCGAACACCGGGCAAGACTCCTGGAATTGACGCTTGTTCAACTCCCACTTCTGATCACTTATTTTCGGATGGCACCGCCATCACCACTGGCCCTGCTACTGGCGCAACTATCCGTTCCCGACCGGGACCATCACCTTCCATTTATTCTCCGACTGCTGACTACTCTCCGAACTTGCAAGTTCACAATCCAATTCATAAACAATCAATCAACGCCCACTCTATACAAGTGGCTCATCCAATAAACTCCAATATGACTTACAGCCTACGAAGACGCGATCTAGGGATCGACGAAATCCAAGCAGTCAAACAAACAGCCAGTCAAGAAAATGCCATTGTCCACGGCCTGGTGCCCATATATGGCTCGCCAAACATCGACTCTCTGTCTAACTTCCCGTACAAAAACTCCCTAACTCCTCCATTAATTACTAGAACCCTTTCCTGGCATACCAACGATACCGCGAGCTCATTTTCCAGCCGCGATGCGCTTGTCCGATTTAACGATGAGCCACAAATATATCCAAGTGAGAAAAGTGACGAAGACGAACCACTGAGTACTCCGGGGACCCGCGTCAATAACAAACCCACGGGGCCCGAGTTCGGCTCGCCAGAGATCCTCAATTGGCGCACCCAGTACCCTCGAGATATCACCGTGGCCAGTATGCTGCGGTCCACCAACTCCAACCCGAATCTTCACGACGTGTCCACCAAGTTAGTACCTCCTTCTTCGTCGCTGGAGTCAATGACACCTCCCACGCTGTACGCAGCAGGATTCCCCGTGCTTCCTGATTTTCCTTTCACCTCCAAGCACAGCCGGTATCGAGGCATTCGCGGATATGATTCTGAAAAGTACGGCGGGTATGAAGACTTGAATCCGTATGGGCTCCCTATGGCGTCCAAAAGCACGTCCCGGTTCATCCTTGTCACTTGCACGCTGTTCCCTCCGCTTTGGTTTCTCTTCGCCACGGGCTATTTTGATCGGGTCATAGGAGTTGTCTCTGTCGGAGAGAAGCGCGTTGCGTTATTCCTCGGGACGCTCTTCTTTATCGTAGTTATTGCGTGCATTTCTATAGGTCTCGGTCTGGGTATACCCCCATAAGGCGATTATTTATTTTTCTATTTATTCCATTTCCTCAAACTAATATCGTATCTCCGCGAAGCGGAGCCACGGGTCTGGGCAGAGCCCAGCCGCCGGAGGCATGCCACAAAACGAATAAATATAAATTCAGATTTTAAATATACTACTGAGTGGTGATTTCATCTTTCTTAACCTCTTTCGAAGTCTGAGATCCAGGGGCTTTAGATGATTCCGCGCTAGGAGAAGCAGACCGGTCCTCGGTGAGAGAACGACGGATCGCTTCAACAAGCATCATGTCTTCGAGATCGCGGATCTTGGACCTCGATGGCATGGTAAACGACGAGCCTCCAGCAGAGCTCGACATGGTATTACGACGGGCACTACTCGTAGACGAAGAGCCGAGAATGGATGCTGGTGATGAAGGGCTCGATAGACCTCTTAAACGCGACGACGACTTCTTCTTCTTATCGTTATGGCGGCGCGAATGGCTCGATGACGACGGCCCTGGCCCATTACCTTCAAACAAGAAAGCCGAAGCATGAAGAGCATTTGCAGCGGCCGACTTGCGTGCTAACTGATGTCTTGCTCGACTCAACTTCAGCGACCAATCCGGTCGCACATGGTCGGTGGTTACGACTTCCGGAGCATTCGGCGGTAGCGAGCCACGTCTACGCGGCGTTCCGGTGGCACTGTTAGTAGTAGACATGCTAACAATACTAGCAGATGATGATGACAGTGGAGTATGATGATGGCTTGAAAATACGTTTGACAGAGACGATGAAAGATGTGCTCTGAGGGATGAAGTGACACTAGCAACGGGGATTCCCGATCTATATGGACTGGGGATGTAAACCACGCCGAACTCGGGCATCTGGCAGAAGGGGCAACAGGCCGGTTCAGAAACTAGGTCATCCTCATGGCTGTCGTTATTGGAGGAGGAGGATGGTGGTGGTGGCGGTGGAGTGGAGGTAGCGGCACTGCTGCTATCATGGTATGGGGCATGTGGTTCAGGTCGTTTGATTTGGACAAAGCATTCTGAACAGATGGACTGGGAACAGCAACGGGTGGTATTGAGATATTTCGGGTAGTTCAAGAAACAAATAGGACACTCAATAGCGCCACGGTATAGAATGACTTCCATGGGTGGACAAGGAGGTTTTGACGGAGAAGCGGCTGGAGCAGGTCCATATCTGGACGTGGTATTGGCTCTATTACGAGGGAACATAATGGGAGGACCCAGCTTTGCAGACCCTTCTCTTGGTCTTGACTCGATTGAAATGCCGCCTCCAGTAGATACGGTGGTAGTATTTGCGGGTCGATCGGATAGCGACTCTTCGATATGCATTGTCTCGGCTTTGAACTCAAGAATCTTGATAGCTGATAATGGGGACGAAGAAGGGAATGGGATTGTTTCCATACCATCTTCATCGGCAGATAATGGCGGGCTTGTGACTTGTTTTTGTTTGCCAGTGCCGATTCTGCTACTTTCACTACTAGAGCTGCGAATCGACTGGTTGGACTCTGCTCCTGCTAATATACTGATACCAGTGCCATCATGAGAGTTTCTTCCCTGTAGAAAGCCACCTCCTATTTGATTTGGTAAAGAGGAAGAGACCCATTTCAGCGATCGTTCCAATTCGATTTCGCCATTGCTACTACGCTCGTCGTCGTCGTCGTCTTCGCTTTCTTCCTCATCGTCGTTCTCATCATTATCATGTTGTTCTATCTCGACTGACTTTTTCTTCTCTTTCTCTTTCTCTTTGTCTTTGTCTCTCTCTTTCTCCTCCGCTTCTGCAACCTCTTCACTGGGAGGAATAGGAAGCCCTCGAACTGCCGCTAAGAGCTGTCTATCAGTCCATGAATCCTCATAGTCCTCGATTCCTTTAAAAAAAGGAGCCAGTCGACGCTCGATCTGAAACTTAGTTAGCAAACTAAAGCTATTACTTAGCACCCCTCCCCTCAACCGTTACAAACTTACCATCAAACTACGAACCGCTTTCCCCTTGAAATCCTGTGGTCCGGAATAGACACCCTGGGGAACCAGATATCCGCCATCGACCATCTCCGAACCATCCGAAACCAGCGGGCTGGACCCGTCTCCTCCACGAGTGGACTTTTCCTTTTTCTTTACACTTTGGCTACTACTGCTCATCATACTGACTGAGGAGATTTGGCTGGTTCGGTCCTGGTCGGGTCGTCCTGTAGAGACTGATGATAACCTAGAGCGCCTCGTACTACCGTTTATTGGTATTGACTCGGCGGTGGCCGCAGAAGCGGATCGCGATCGTGAACTTGATCGGCTGCTAGTGGCACTTACGTCCTTTGTAGGAACGTTTCCCATTGTGAATTTTGGAATAGAAAGATCGGATTGCTTGCCTTGTGAGAGAATGAGGGGTTTCGGCCTTGTTCTGGCTATGCTATGATGGTTGGATGGCTACCAGACGGTTGTCTTTTTGTTATTTTTATTTTAATTTTTATTTTTTTTTAGAAACCTTTCTCAACCGGTATCTTGGTACTAAATTTGGATCCGTCCCTTGAATCTATTCCTTTCTCTTCGTTTGTTCCCTTTTCTTTACTTTGTCGTAGTATCACCGATGGTCTACGTATGGAATATGAAAATGTGGAGTGGATGTTGGTGCGTGAACTTCCGTCGGATCCAGATCTTCAGGCCATGCGTGAATAACAATCCAAATGGTCCAACGATTTTAACCGTAAAATGTAGCGTCAAGCTGGCTGAAACCTTTGCTGGTATCGAGTAAAACCGAACAAAAGAGTGGGGTACTGATACTGGTTTTGGTTTTGTTTTTTAATTGTCTCGTCCCCCCCAACTGCGCACAAAACTAAATCACAGAACTTGATTAACTATCCACCGAACCGGTCCCAAACTCTATGATGGACAGACAAAGTTTAATTCCGGGGTTGCGTCGTTACTGGATATAGTTTTTTTTTTATATATATATATTATTAAGATGTTTGCGCCGTGATGTTACTGGTTGATGAGACTTGTCTAGACTGTCGTTTGTAACAGAGTGCCCTTCTGCTCGTTTACGCTCCTACCGCTCTGGCACCAACTTGTCTCAACCGCGCCGTTATCGTTTAACAGCTAGCCTGCAAATGGAGTCCCGGCTTGCCCGCAGGCCCAAACGTGGGGGTGGACTGGGCAGCGTTGTGAATGCCTGTCGCTCTTTACGCCTGTCGCCCACATCACTCCACTCTGCACATTTCACACTGCCCCCTTGACCGGAGGGGAGAGGGGGGAGGGAGGTGGTTGTGGAGCTTTGCCGAGGGCAGGCCACCGGCGGCCAGGCCGGGCAAGGCCCCGTAGCTCGCTTCGCTCGGTATGCTGGGAGAATGGCTTGCTAGCAGAGAGTTGGGCCAAGCGAGTGTGCTCTCTTCCCAAGAATAACCGGGCCAGGCGAGCTATCTGGGTTCCACTAGACAGGTACAGCGACGGCCCCAGATCAATCTCTCCGCCAGCATCGTCCCTAGATTCATACCCGCCGCGCTGTAAACTCACCTTGTTTCGACCCCTGGAACGTAAATTGCTCTAGATCTCCCTCTAGGCGTAAGGATTTCTCGCTCGGGTATATCGAATAATACAAAACCTTGTGGTTGCGCAAATTTGAACAACACAAATTGAAAAGGTTGTCAGGAGGAAACAAAAAATTGAAGACTGCGCACAGGCGAACTGAGCAGAGCTACGTCGGACTGGCCTGGCTCGGCCTGTGCTGAGCTCGCCGACCTCGCTCTCTTGAACCGACCGCCGCTTAAGCTCGTTTGCTTAACTCCCTTTTCATATACTCTAATTCAACAAAGGCCCTTGCCCCCGATCCATGTGCCAAGCACACGCAATCCCGCCCGAGTTCTTCCTTGTATTGGGCTGCTAGTTACTTCTCTGTCGCCTGCCTCGCTTTCCAGCCTGGATCAAATTGCGCTTGCCTTGCGATTTTGCGGCCCATTCTCAGGCTCGTCTGCCGTCTGCCGTCCAATCTGACATTAACCGGCAAAGCTTGCAGCCGCCCCCAATCTCCCCTTTCGATCGCGTTCGCGTGCCTCTTGCTAATGGTCTTTTAATCTCTTCATCTTCTGCTCTAGCCGACATCCGCCTGTCTCGGTCCTGCAACCGACCAGATCTCGACGTACATCATCGCGCACAATGAAATTCTGAACTGGCCGTTCGCTGACGTCATAGGCTATACGAACAATTACCATTTATCGGAAATGGGTCGGTTATGCCATTATGCCATTCCACAACTCATTTGCGATTCTATCGGAAATACTTATTATCTGATGATTTGGCTAATC
The DNA here is from genome assembly GCA_030579895.1 of Sugiyamaella grinbergsii. Taxonomy (NCBI): domain Eukaryota; kingdom Fungi; phylum Ascomycota; class Dipodascomycetes; order Dipodascales; family Trichomonascaceae; genus Sugiyamaella; species Sugiyamaella grinbergsii. Next base: position 67,730 of record JAKTRT010000054.1, on the reverse strand, counting down.
TGGTGCTTATTTCTAATATTGTTGTATTAGTTAAACAAAGGTCACTTGGTGCTGCATGTAGTTAGTAGCCTCTCCCTGGTAGGTGTTGAGACAAAGGATATCAAGAATGTCAGCTAATATTTGAATCGGTCTGGACACCTGTGATATCTCAGATATGGTACCCCCCCCCCACGAAGGGCTGGTTGTGTATCTAGTGAAGTAATCGACATGGCAAAAGTTTTGTTTTTTACGTTCAAGGGGTCTGCAGGGTCCGCAGGGTCCGCAGGGTCCGCCGTCTCATGCGCCGCCGTTCATCAGAAACGTTGATCACTCAATACTTGAGGTTGGTTCCCATGAGAAAAGGTTCTTTTGCTTTAAAATTTTTTTCTTTTTTTTTGAATGGGAATAATTATGTGAAAAGTATGACCGATTTGTCTGATGCCATGCCCTTGTTTGTTTATAAAATCATCTCGAGAAGGTCGAACCACAAAGTGAAATTACTATAGTTACTTTATATTCTTTTATACTTTCGTTGCCATGTCGGTGTCAATGTCGACCTAACCCAATGCTGTGCAGGGGACTATGTAGGGATGACAATCATGTCGGTCACGTGACTCGTGCAGATCCTCCATCCGAAGATACGCTAGTCAGAACAATAGAAACTATAGAACCTCCATCGAACGCCGCCTTCCATTCCCAACACCTCTTTGACTGTTATGAACCAGGCTCTGATATCGTTTTACAAGAGAACTGTTGAGCCCTAGTTCGCGGTGGAAGTACAATTTGCCTCGTGGAGCATTGGCTCGAGCATTGAAAACGTTCCTAACTACTCCTTACTGGGTTGGTCACGGGACACTTAATTGGATGGTTACCAAGAGGTACTTCCATCGTACCGGATAAAGTGATGGTCAGCTCTCTGAATTGGTTTCCCTAGGGTCGCTATAATTTAGCACTTCTTGCGGGATATACACTAGAGGCGGGAATTCTCGAGGAGGATGATGAGCTCGTAGTATCGCCATGATGTATATTTATTTCAACGGGTCTTCTTTCAGGTAACTTTCCTAGATAGTCTGAAACCCATTTACATATATACAATGTAGTTCGGTGTTCGGGGTTCGGGATTAGGGGTTAGGGTCTTTGCGTCCCTAGCTCTGACATCCCAGCCGTGGACTCGCTACATTCGTAACCACAGTTCACCGGATCAATAGCAATTCTTGAAACCACGGTCAATTGTCTTTAGCGTTCAACAAACCCCCAAAACAAAAATAAAACATTTAGTTCAAGCAATAGTTATAATATAAAACTACAAGTAAAATAACAACAGACTAATTCAGCCGTTATACATCAGTCTCAAGAGTGATGACATTGTGATCAGAATCAACTGCTGCGGCCTTGTGACGAAGAGATTCCTTGACGGGGTTTGGAGCAGCGAAAATATCGTCGAGCTCTTCCAAAGTAAAGCCTTTACTTTCGATAAACAAGAAGTAGGCAATCACCGCCTCTGCAGCACACCATGTAGTCCAAATCAGATATGTTTTCCATCCAATTTTTTGCAAGGCGATTGGCGTCAAGAATTGATTAACTGAGTGGTACACAATGTTAGTGGGGATAAAACAAAAGCTAGGGGGGTATAATACTCACTTAGACCGACGGCGTTAATAACAAGGTTGCAAAAGGCACCTCCTTTGGCTCTCATTTCATAAGATAGAACCTCATTAGGGTACAGAGCTTGCATAGGCGTAACACCAAGAGCGTACACCACACCAAACAAAATGTAAAAGGCAATTCCTGCTTGTGCCCAGGCAGTAGTTTTTTCCCCAGAGGCGTCGAATCTGGCCACACTGATTGTAACCAAAGCCCAGAACAGACACATGCCAATAAGAGAAGATAAGATTCTATCAAAGTTAGTATTAGACACTAGAGGAGGCTCGAAGTGCGAGTCTGGGCGAAGAGCAGCACAGAATACTTACACCTTACGACGACCGAATTTCTGAATAACTTGAGCACCAACCAACGCGAGGACGAACGAAAGGAAACCAGTACCAAGGTTGTAAGAGAAAATAGTTTGGTTAGAAGTAATACCAGCAGAATGGTAAAAAGCACCCACAAAGTAACTGATACCACCGTTACTGAGCTGACCAAAACATGAGTAGACAAGATTACATGAAAGACGATAAACATTTGCTTTAGAATTGAACAAAGCTCTATAATCCCACCATCTCTTATCGGAACCATCAAGTTCCAATAACTCTTCGAATTCGCGGATTTGCAAGCTGATGAAAGCATTGTCAGGATTACCTTCTCCATGATAGTAGGTAAGAATCTCCTTTGCCTTATCCATTTTCCCGTGAGTATAGAGCCATCTTGGAGATTCAGGGATAATCCAGGAGCATAACACAACGATTCCAGGACAGAGCATTTGAACGTAGGTAGGGATAATCCAAGCTCTGTTGGTAGTCATATTCTGAGTACAGAAGAGAACCACCGTTGCAAGAATAGAGCCCCAGCAGTAGAGAGTATTGTAAGAACCAGTGATGGCGGCTCTGTAAGATGGATGAGAGATTTCAATAGCGTAAATAGGAGCAGCAGCAGTAGCAAAACTGACACCGAAGCCAAGGACAAATCTACCGCCCATCAATTGACCGATTTCTTTCGCAGTGGCCTGAATGACAGTCCCGATCACGACGATCAGACATCCGAAAAACATACCGAATCTTCTACCAAGCATATCATTGACAGGACCAAGAAACGGGATGGTAGATACACCACCAATCTGGTACATGGCACTAATTAGACCAGCTTTGACACCTACAGTGGTAGCACCGAACTGCTCAATAAATGGTGGCAGAAGGAGCAAAGAAGATAACAAACTTCCATCGAAACCATTCATTGTACTACAGAGGAAAGGCACCAGACAGATTACATATAAATGAAGCATTCGCCTACTAAAGATCTTGGGAGGGTCTTTCTTAGCGGCTTCCAGAAGGGCATCAGAACCAGTGAACTGGACGATTTCCTTTTTTTTCTCGTCGTCGTACGTGACGGTTTCGATATTTTCCACAACAATCTTATCGTCGACCATTATTGCTATGAGTACGTAGGCTATGAAGTGAGGGAGAGATCTTAGACTTGTAGATGGAGGAATGAAAGAAAAAAAATGAAGTCAAAAAACTGGAGCAATAAGGCTCTATATATATAGATAATCCAAGTCCAGTTTACAAAGCTATATATGAATAGATTTCTATGTGGGGAAATAGCAGATCAACCAGTGGGATACGAAAGACTAAAAAAAACAAAAATCCACAACTGTGCTCCATAGTTCGCGAACGTAAAATGCCGTTTGATTTCCCGCACTTCACGGGGGAGGGATCATCACGCTAAAATACTGGATTCCTGGCACGACCCCCATATGAATATTATTTCTGGAGAGGAAAAGCTAGCCATGATCTGGGGTTACCCCGCAATGATGGTCGCATCGGTTTCATCAGGAGAGAGCGAAAACGATGGAGACAGGCACCCATTAATGAAGTCACTATGCGTTAGAAAGTTAAAGTTGATGAAATGCAAAATAGAAATGAAAGATGAGGAGTAAAACAAGAACTTCGGGGAGCAGATGAAGAGTCCCCAGAAGAGCGGGGTGGGTCTTGAGACGGCAGCCAATTATCTTGCATATCTGACAGATTCTATCGGGACATGATGTTCAAGATGTGGAGATATAGCTAATTAATACATGACAACTACTGGTGATTGTATTTACAGGAGTAGGAATAGGTGTAGATAAATACATAAGTAGACATAGACACAGGCATAGATACAAACGTAGGCATAGAGATGTAAGCATAGATACAAATAAACGCAGAACACGAACACAAACACAAACACAAACACAAACACAAACACAAACACAAACACAAACACCACCACCACCACCACAAAAGACTGGACTTTACTCTCTCTGTCTCATTATGAAAAAAAATGGGTTATTCGATAATTCGTGAACATTTCTTACCCCCCACTTTACCTCAACCAGTGCCGTGAATTCCATGCACATTCCCCGCATTTACTGTCCTGTCATCGGCCACAGCCGCAAAAGAGCGTTATAGGAGAGGAGAATCGGGCGGGAAATGGTTTGAAGGCATACAAAATGACTAGCGGGAGTTCGTAGGGCGGAGAAGAAGAAATAGGCAAGGGGGACAGCTAGGGATATGAGGCAGTATGTAAGAATAGCGAGAAATAGGAATTCGGAGTGGAGAAACGGAGAAATCAGTTCTGGGTTAGATAATGCGGATTGCACGAAATTGGCGAACCGCAGATTAGCTGATGTTCAGGTCCATGACGGAAATGGGAGGGCCATGAAACGCGGAGATAAATGAAGAATGACCGTGATACCGGCGATTAGGCTTTCCAAGTTATGATGAATGCTTATCATAAATAAGCATTTGATTTGGGATCAGGATGTAAGAGGATGTGAGTGGGGAAGTCGCTAGGAGAGTATTAGAGTGGTGGATATAGAGGTGGTGAATACAGAGGTGAATACAGAGGTGGTATATACACATGTAATGGCTACAGAGATAATGGTTATAGAGGTTGACAGAGCGTGAGGACGCGTACCAAGTGGCCCAGTATAAACGCGTATACTAGACAATTTGGACGATCTCGCAAGACAACTAAAATTAGATGTCCAATCATACCTCGACGGAGTTTTTCATTGCTAGACGTCTAGAGGACAAGTAGCTAATGCCCCTGTCCTGTACAATTAAGCTACATTGTCTGCATATTCCATGGAGCACACTGCCTTTGTGCTGGCCAGACATTTAGTATACGTAAGTCATTCATCCCAACAAAAATCGTCCTCCATGAGATTGACAACCAACCGTTGACATACCCCGTCCCAAAAGTAGCACGCGCAGTAGATAAGAATGGACCATGAGAAAATATGGTTAGGGTACTTTTGATAGACATTTTGTAATAAATTTGGAATAAGTTAGTTACAGAAAATCTTCAAAGAAAGCGCCGATGAACTTTTTCTTGTACTTCAAGGCCTTTGATGCTTGACGCGCGGCTACAGAGTCCATTTCGAAGTAGTGGAGTTCTCGGCTGTCTGGCAGAAGTTCACAGGGAGACAAATACATCAACTATTCCTGTCCTACTCCATTAACTTAAGAGATCTCCAGCTCGGCTCAGGTAGTTCCGTAAGCAATACTTAAGAGTGATGTATATTTGTATTAAAGCGCGGCTTAGATATGACCATATCTAGTTACTGAAGCCTCATCCAGCTCAGATGAGAATACTTGATCACCATCAGACTATGTCAACTATAGAAGTGTAGATTACAGGAGCTTTTATCATAGAAGTTTTAAATAGATGATGACTTACTGGCACCAAATATCACAGCCACAGCTGTACAAGTAGTGTCCTGGTCACGTGATACTAACCCCTGATAATCCCTATTCCGGATGTCTCATCAGATATAGCAGAAGTGCACGGTAAAAATGTATAGGATACTACTAGCACAACCGGAAAAAAAGCATACAAAATAGAGAACTGTCAACCAGCATAGATATCAGCTTACTAGCAATATATTATAGCTCTCCATAGCAGGAACTAATTGAATTTGAACGCAACGGATAAACCTCTATGAGTCCAGTGCCCTTAACCTGGTTTTCACCCATAATTTTCGTGACCATATTTTACTATATATTACCATAATTCCCATTTCTCATCTCTTCTTCTTACTTTTCACTTTATCATTTTTTTATCACAATTTCATATTATGATTCTTCGATTACCAGTGGTATCACCGTCATTGCCGATAACATTACATCTACCTAAATCTGGCGGAAACCTACGGCGGTACCACTTCATACCCTGCGCCAAGATTGGCAAACTAAATCGGTATTTTGGTCTTTTGGTAAAACAAAATGTGGCTTCTACATGGGATTAAACAGGTACCGAGAGAAGGCTCTCTCGGTGCCTGCTGCGAGTTTCCGTCGATTCTTATTGATGAAGTACTCTGAAATGGGATTAAATAGGCATCGCGAGAAGGTTCTTTCGGTGCCCGCTGGGAGTTTCCGTCTAATGCTATTGATGAAGTACTCTGAAATGCGTTACATAAAAAATCATGTAATTAAATAGGCGGCGAGAGAAGGTTCTTTCGTCGTCCGCTGGGGGGTCATAGCCTGTAACGGGCTGTGGCCCCTGAACTGCGTTATGTCAGTAATCGTGCAAGGCTCTCTCGTTCGTCCGCCATAGTCTGTAACGGGCTATGGCACCTGAACTGCGTTAGGTAGGTAACTGTGTAGATGAATAAACAACTATCCGTTGCGGTGGTGTAGTATAATCACTGTGATATTTTCAGTGATTAGTGTTGAGAATGAAATACGAGTTAGAACCTTTAGGAACGGTTGTAAAGTAGGAGGCATTTCAAAGACAGCCCTAATTCTGGATGAAGTACGTTTGGCCGTGTAGAAACAACAAAAATAGTACGCTGAATGTAGGTATTAAGAAATTGGCCTTTTATTCAATACCTATATATATAGAAGAATAGATCAGATCATGATACTGATTTACTTGAATGTGTATAAGATTAGGACAATGTGATGGACAATACTAGGGGCCGCAAATCTGCGGTGGTGAAAGCGCAGCACCTGTATTCTATAACAATCGATTGGCTCTAGATGTGTAATCTAATTCCCGATCTTGGGATACAGCTGTGTATGACTTCTTGAAATGATCAACGTTCAAAGGGTTCCTCAAACAATAACTTCTTAAGCCAAGGCAATGTACTGTTTGGCTGAGATATAGAACTCCTTTAGGAAAAGTTAGCCAATCGTCTAGGGAGCTGAGTACGGGACCATGGTACCCCTTTGAAGTCGAACTGTTCGGTTCGCGGGATTACTCCTGGGCTACGTTGTGGAAAATTCGGGTACAGCCCATAGATCCATTCACAAGCCCTAATTCTGTCCAGAGATTAGTAGTTAGCATCACACGAGCCTGGAGACCAAGCTGGAGTCCGGGACGACGTGGAAGACGTAGAAGAGGGGCATCCAGGCGTGGTTTAGAAAGAGTCTCTTAAGCTTAGTATGGACTGCAAATCTTTTAGAAGGGACATTGAGATCGAGTGGTTGGAGAGCTTTGCAATACGGCACTTGTACCTACAACATCTAATCACCTGCTCACCTACATCACACCTTACATCAAACAACAGCAGCCATCCCAAGATGACGTGTCGCATATACGCATATACCCTAGTATCCAACCGCGGGCAGATCGCGACGTAAAGCTCCTCCCATTCGTCTGCCCACCCTTTCATCCAATCCCTTAATAGCATTTTATCCCTTTACTCTGAGCCAGACCTCAGTCTGTCAATTGTCCCAGCTCTATTAGAAGTCCCAGCTCTCATTCCCCCGGACATAACACTACTTACTACTCGTAGTTGTCTATTTCGGATCAGCACCACCGCCAGCGCTACTCGAGCAATAAATAGTTTCCTCTACATTTGTTCCCCAACCCCACACCGCCCGTATTTTTTTTGGCCTGCCAGGAACTCCCATTCTCATCGCCCGGCCTTAAGACTCCTTAGACCGCTAACAAGAACAACCTAAATCTCAGCAAATCAACTACCGCTACAACCAATACCATCACGAACTCTACCATCAACTCACTACCACTACCATGTCCGACCATATTTTCTCTATGGATGGTGGTGATACCGCCACTCAGTCGGTGTTTAATAGTACAAATCAATCGATCTTTATGACCAATTCCAACAATGCAAACCCAACATCGACATTCCAATCAGGTACCAAACCAGTGTCTTTTGACAACCCGGCTTCGGCCTCCTTGTCGTCGTCCTCCTCCTCCCCACCCTCGCAATCTCTACAGGAAATGTGCAACATCATCTCAAAGTACTCCAAACCGGGGTTCCTGTCTGCCGGGGAAGCGTCCCAGATTTTATTGGGTATCGTGGAATTAATGTCTGATAGCGTTGAATCCGATGCATTGAAATTGTCATGTCGATTTCTGACCCCATCTGATTATGACGACATTGTCATAGAACGGAACATTCTTCACCGATGTGGATATCCAGTCTGTAGTAAGGACCCCAAAGGAATTCGCAAAGCCCACCAGATCAATTACAGGACCCCACAAATGATTCTACCATCCACCTACTTATCCAAATACTGTACAAAAGAACATTATCAAGCGTCCACATTTTTCGCCTCTCAATTATCAGATGCTTCATTGTTTTCTCGTAAAGATGTAACTCTACTACCGTACGGTACATCAGCAGAGTATGAGCTTCAGATTGCATTAATGGAAGAGGTCCAGCAAGTGTCGCAAAGCCAGAATAAGTCGATGCAAGAAATCATCCAAGACCTGAAATCATTATCCATCAACAGATCCCAGCCATCACAGCAACTGCCTGAAAATATATTTCCCAACCAACAAAGGCGGTACTCATCTGCCAATCCCGCGGACCCATACCTTGTTGGTCTCAGCAATCAGATCCGATCTTTTAAAATCTCTGAAAGAGACCCAACGGCGCCCAGATTGGATGCTGGTGATGAGGCAATAGAAGACGGTACTACATCTGGAGTAGAAGGGTATGTTTCACATTTTGGACGGAGTGTGTAATACAACATGATGATTTTAGCAACCTAGCATTTGTACATAGTTTTGGATATGATGAACCTCTTATTTATTAGATATTTGTTAATAGTGTAGCGAATTGACCCGACCTTGGTCAGCAGAGCCTGGTATTTTTCCCCTGGAACCCTGCGTGTTTTTCTGCATGGTCGACTTATACGCTGCATAAATAAATGTAAACAAATGAACTTTATTTATTTTTGTTATTGACACTTTTTTTTTTTTGGTTCTTTCCTATGACAGATCTCACAGATCTTCAGTTCCTTGATCTGCCATCTCTATCCCTTTCGCCAACTATTTCAGACGCTTCCGACTCCAATTCAGCAGTAACCACATCTGACCATTTGAATTCCCTAGACGATCTAGACCCTCCATCTATAGAAAATCATAGAGCACCATTCAACAGAGCACTTATCCAGTCATTAGACCTTGATGTGTTCTCCTGGCATCTGACGGAACCTATGCCCAAGCCTCGGTCCCTGGTGCCTCCCTCGTTGATAAAAAAACTCGGTTCATACGATGACTTCGAAGCAGATGGAATCCCAAACGACTTCTATTCAAATACAATCTGTTGGTCTCATGAAGGAGATTTTTTGCTTGTTGCTGTTGGAGATGAAGTATACGTCCGAAGAGTAAAGAATGATCTGGCCGGCGATAGTGGCAGAAGAGATATTGATCTCATAGATTTTGATACAAATGGCCCTTATAGACCCCAGTCTGACCTAGACACAAGACTGCTTCTTACTTGGGACTTCTACCCTAATGATCCTGAAAGTATCGCCATACCTATCTCCAATCTAGCTATATCATCAAGCCAGTTGGTTGCATACTCCCGTTCATCATATTTGTTTCTTTTCAATGCCATCACTAAAACATCGGCTGGTCGATTTGCTCATAAACGTGTCATCTCGTTTATTATATTTCTACCCACCGACAACTTGTTTTCCGAGAATTGTAATCTTTTCTTCGGCGATGAAAAAGGAGAAATACATCATTTACTAATTGAAAAGTTCGATAACAAATATTATATATCTCAGAAGACAACGCTGGAAGAGCATTCTAGTCAAATCTGTGGTAAGTATGTAGGGATCCCAGTCTCCTTTTTAGCTTCCCCTTTATCTCCTAACTAGTAGGAATCACAATCAGCCAAGATGGTCACTTTCTTGCTGCTGGAGAGAATGATAATACTTTTAGTGTCTGGGATATTTCCAATCTAGAAGAGCCCAAACTTATGTTCATAAGACACCATAATGCAGCCATAAAAGCCCTGGCATTCTGCCCCTGGTCCCCGATCATCGCTACCGGAGGAGGTACAAACGATCGCACAATCAAATTCTGGCATGTCAAATCCGGAGTTCTTGTGAAATCTATCGGGGCTCCTGGTCAAATCACTTCACTGATATGGTCAAGGTATTCTCGGAAAATAGCTGCTACTTTTGGATTCGTCGGATCTGACTTGCTGCGTGTTTATACATTCCCAGATTGTGCCGTTGTTGCCCGGATGGAAAAAGCAAACCGTAACTATCGAGCCATTTCGGCGGTCCCAATCACTTTAGATGCTAGTAACGTTTGCATAGAATCTGTCCAAGAAAGCTTGAGCAGAGGCACAGACGGTCATGTTAAGTACTGTAAAGTATGGCCGTCAGCAACCAATTCGTCAGCTTTACCACTTCTCATGAGATATGATAGCGAATTGACTGAGATGATTGACGGCGTTGATTGTCTGCGAGAGATCATCAGGTAGTGCTGCTAAGAGCAGTGAGACGAGATATTCTTGTCTAAGTACAAAAAGGGGCCAAGACAAATAAGTAGACGTGATATTCCGTCCACACCTTACAGTTCATAAAATGCTTCGCTATGATTCAGTTTAATAAATAATAAATATACAGATATACAATAATCAAGAATACGCTTTTACGAGACTCTTGTTTAATCGACCCCCGTGGAGTATGCGTGGTGTGTAGTCCGCCCATTTTTTTATAGCACGTTCATGTTGTTTGGTCATAGTTAGTTCGAGAAACTCTTTCTGCGTGACAAGAACCTTTCTATAGTCAATTAAAGACTTTTTCTCCTTTTCACGAATACTCATGAGTTGGTCTCGATATGTAACTAACGGACCAGTCCATTGTTCAGTAAGTACCCCCAGGTCACTATTAGAAGTCATTTGATGTTCCCATTTTGCCTCTGCCTCAGCAAGGGAAATCATAAATTGGATCTCTTTTACTTTATCCAGCTTTCTATCTTTTAAAAGTCTCAAGATGTGGTGTGCTCTAGTAATTTTATGTTGGGAATGTCTTCCAGCCACTTTCAAGTACGAATAGGGTCCTCGAGGTGTACTGATAGTACTGATACGAACCTTTCCTGGGTTGCTCGTCTCGCGGGTTTTACGTCTTTCCATTTGGAAATTATGATGATTGTTATAGTATTGAGGAGCAAGAAACAGATCGACATACAGAGTGTCTAGTTCATTTTGACTAGGAATGGCTCTTTTGGAACTCATCCGCTTAATGGTCTTATCTCGTCGAGTCATCATCGTAGTATTGCATTTGCGAAACGACTCAAAAGACTTATTGACGATTGGATTGGATTTGGTAGGGCTCTCTGAATTGGCACCTGATTCAAGGAGACCAGATTGATTATAATCATCAAGCCTGGCGAGCTTTAGAGGAGGCCGATAAGTTGAAACGTTCTTCTCAGTAGTAGTTTGTCCGGTTGGGCTCGGTTGGTTCATTTTTTCGATGTGATCAGAAAGTTCCTTTCTGATTATCTTTTCTCGTTCCACGGTAGGGTCCAAAATAAATTCCCGAAACCGACTTTCCCAGTTATAGCCTTCAATAATCTGATCTCTCGCTTTAGATCCAGACATCATACTCTTATTTTGTTTGAACATCTGTCGGGTGTGGGTCTGTAAATCTATACAGACGTTATCGGGTAGAGGTAAATTACGGACATGACGAAGAATTCTACGATACAGCTGGAGCACCGGATATGTATGACTTGGCAGATGTCTGAAATGAGATATATTCATCGTCAACAGCATATACAGAGCATGTTATCAGGCGAACTAGACACACTTTGAACGTGAAGTGAAGAATGGACATGAACTTCTGTGCGGCGCAGACGTCGATAATTTCAGATTCTAATATGACAGTCAATTTGATAGTATATAAAGTTGGATAACACAGCATTTTAGAATCACGTGAGAACAGAATGATATGGTGCGAAAGCGCAGAGAGAACTATAATGGTTTACAATAGCGCATCTTACATACTGATTTATAGCACTACATTTCACCTCCTCAAGCTCCAAAATGGTCTACATACATAGTCATAATCTCATATATCGTATAAAAACGTATCGATCAGCGTTTAATAAATAGCTTGAAACTTATCGGATCTATCATGATTACTCGTCTTCTAACGCGTCATTATCGTGAGGAAGTTCGACTTGGAACTCTTCGTCTTTGGAGGTCGTGAATGCCAACAAACTATTCTCGGAAATGCCGTTGGCTTCAATAGTACCTTTGGCATTTGTAATATCATTCCAGCCCTTTGATACATCAGACTTTGCGACCGAAACTCCAATTTTAATATCAGATGAATCTATCACGGCCTTGGTAGATGAAGGCTTGCTCTCGGAAGCCGCCCCGTTCTTACTGGGATTGCTTTCGTCTTCTGGTGGTTCCCCTTCTTCATCAGATGCCAAGTCAAATGAAGGTTTCGGGATTGGAATATCGCCTTCTTGATTCAAGTCTCCGTCGTCAGCTTGGTGGCCAGCTGCGTTAGTTTCGTTTAATGCTTGTGCCAGGGTTTTCTTAAGAGCGCTAATGGTAGTAGACGGTTGGAGAATTAACAGGACGGTCTGTTTCTGACTTTTGGCTCGGATGGTAAGTCCAATGGTAGAAGCCGATTTTGGAGGCATCTTTTCAAGCAAAGAGAGGTACGAAACAGCGGGCCCAATACATAGAAAGGTAATGTTGGTGGACATTATTATATTGGAGAAGAGGCTCCGATCAAGCCGCGTACCAAACGGCTAAACAATGAAAGTAGTACTTGGTTCGAATATGGCATCGTATACTTGGTATAGCTCAACCGTGCGTGAAGTTGTATCATACAATCATCCACGCCAATTGCTCGGTCTCTTGTCAATTTGATATTTTATTACCATTCTCTATAGCAACTCTATAACTTCTTTATCCTTATAGTCCGACGCTGGTACATGTCCCAACCCTCAATTGTATCGGAAATCCCAACTCGAACCGCTCGCAAAACTGCCACCGCTTGTAGAGTCACCATCAAAACTCTAACACTGCCTCCACGACTATTTCCCCACAACTTATCCTTTTCATCTTTAGGTCTTGGCAAACGCTACTTTAATCCAATCTAACGCCCTCTGTCGTCATGTCTCCATATCGTCATCTATCGCTACATTATCGTCGCTATCGATATCATTTCCTAGCTTGCCCGCAAACATAGTACCGCGCAATTTCAGTCTTAGTCGAGAAGTAATTAGCGACCGGAAAAGTATATAGCCCTTAGCCATAGCTTGGTCCACTTCCCACCGCGGCTACTGGCAATGGCCGGTTGCGGGAAAAAGGCCTATCACTAACAAACTTCTAGGTGTTAACCTACCGGCGGCTATATTGCCAGACCCAACGGCGCGTAATATATCCCAGATAGAAAAGACTCTATGTTATATTTGTTGGCTTGAGCTAATTTCATACATCTTGGTAGTCACAAAGGAATGTTCGGTGCAGTTGATTAAAAGTTTTCCTTCTGCATTCGTTTGGTTCTGAAAAATATTTCGTCATTCCCACAGCCACTCCGAAGCTCGGAGAGAGAAAAAAAAGGTGCCTTAGTGCTTCTGCTATAGTTACATTTACCAAAGGCACATTTTTTTTTTGCCCGCCCGCTGTTAGCGTGATGACCATCAATGCAACTACAGCAGCGTTAAAGTCAATCTCAGGTATAAGTCTGCATATTAACGTTTTTCTCGGAAACGATCGTCTTAGCAGCAAAGAATCCAAATCGATGTAAAAAATTCGGTATCTTGACACAAAATAACTCAAAAACCCCATTTTTTTCTTTATCCACTACCACACAATAATATCTCCTTGACTGAAAGGTTTCTCATAAATTAAAAGTTTTGGCATATTTCTTTCGGTGCTGCTTTCACTTCAAGTGATATTTAGCGACCTGCATCTCATTGCAGATTGCAGTTGCATCGGCCGTAACAGCCTCCACTTTGGGAAGTCACAAAGCTCTGCGAAAATATTTTTAGCGCCAATGAGGAATCACCTACAGTAGAGATTAAGCAGTATCAACGTATTTCAGTTATTTGTTAGGCCAAGTTCTTCCATACCTCTCCCTGAGTGCAACAGATAAAGAAAGATTTTCAGTATCTAACATCAAATAGAAAAAATTTGCCGTTACTTATCTGCAAACTGGGACATAGCTCGACGTTGGTGCAAAGTGCGTTAGGAATATACAATAGATTGACAAAGTATAATTCATAGAAAAAGCTTCTATAAAAGATGCCAGATCTATAGAACATCAACAAAACAATAGGATCTCTTGTCTACTACTATTATCCGTTAATCATAGGACAAAGCTATCTACGGTAAAATGGCAGATCGTCAACGTTAACGGCATTTGCAGCTGCTTTGCAGATTTTTTCTTCCCCTCGTTTAGATATCTGCTGTTGCTTTTTTTCAACCGCTCAGTTAGGTATTTGTTTCCCACTTGCACATCTCTGTATTTGATTTTGCAAGATAAATATATCTGTATATATAAAAGGTCAATATCCTTCTTGTACTTTCATATAATAATCAAATAGCTGTTGCTGAATCCAAGTCCTAGAAAACATATACCCAATAAACATTTAGAATGGCGGACGAGGAGAAAAAGAGAATATCTGCTGAGACAGTCAGATCGAGTCAACAACTGAAGGTTGATGCCTTTGACCTGGCTGATATGGGTCACTCGCAAGAAATGCCTCGTCAGTTCAGCATGTGGAGTATGCTCGCCTTGGCATTTAGTGTTCTTGGAACATGGTCAACTTTTGCTCAAGACTTAATGAGCGGTTTACAAAATGGTGGTTCCATTGCAATCCTTTGGGGACTGTGCTTGGTTACCTTCTGCAATATTTGTGTTGCAGTCTCTCTTGGAGAACTTTGCTCCAGTATGCCAACTGCTCTTGGTCAAGCTTATTGGATCCATCGTCTATGGAATACTCCCTGGGGAAGATTTTCTTCTTACCTTTGTGCGTGGATTAATACTTTTGGGTGGTGGGCTCTTACTGCTTCTCAAATTGCGTTCATGACCAATTTTGTCCTTGGTATTAAGGTAATGTTTGAGAATGATTGGAGTGGCGCATCTAAAGGCTGGGTCCAATTTCTTGTTTATGTTGGTATCACTTTTGTTTTCACTGTCGTGAACATTATAGCTTGTCGTAAGGACAAAGTTCTGGCGTGGTTCAATAACGTTGTCGGTATTCAATTCACCTTGCTCTTTGTAGTGTTTTCATTAGCCATGCTTATTGCTGTCGGAGTTCGCTCTGGCAAGGAATTCCAGTCGGGAGCATTTGTCTTTGGTACTTGGATCAATCAAACTGGATGGTCCGATGGAGTCGTTTGGTTTACCGGTCTTCTCCAAGCTGCCTATGGACTAACTGCTTTTGATAGTGTTATCCATATGGTTGAAGAAATCCCTTCTCCCAGAGTCAATGCCCCTAAGGTCATTTATATGGCAGTAATTATGGGTGCCGTTACTGGTGGGTTGTTTATGGTTGTATGTCTGTTTTGCATTCAAAACCTTGATAACATTCTTAACAGTGCTACTGGCTTGCCTTTCATGCAATTGCTTATGGACACAGTAGGTCTCCGAGCCGCTACTGTCTTGTTAAGTTTATTCATCTTTAACGGATTGGGACAAGGAGTCAGTGTCATGACTACTACTTCTAGATTAACCTGGGGTTTTGCTAGAGATGGTGGATTGCCTTTCAGTAACTATTTTGCTCATGTAGACACATTCTGGCATGTCCCAGCTAGATCATTATGGGGCGAAGGTGCTATTATTGCCCTTATTGGTGTTCTTTATCTTTTTGCGTCTACCGTTCTCGAAGCCATCCTCAGTGTTAGTACAATTGCTCTCACTATCTCTTATGCCATGCCCATTGTAGCTTTACTCTTTGTTGGACGAGACAAGCTCACCCCTGGCCCATTCCATTTGGGCCGATGGGGCATGTTCTGTAACATTGTCAGTGTCATTTACTGTTGTATTACAACTGTATTCTTTTTCTTTCCTGGTGAACCTAATCCGGCACCTGCTGACATGAATTATGCTATTGCAGTGTTTGGAGTCATGATGGTAATTGCACTCGCGTTTTGGTTTATTAGAGGAAAGGCAACCTATCTTCTTACAGATGAGGCTCTGACTGAAATGCTTAGAGCTCGGGAACTAGAAAATATCACTAGTGACAATACGGAGGTTGTCGTTGTTAATGGCCAAGTACCAGAAATTTCTTGATTTATTGTCTCATAAAAAAAAATTATATAACACTTAGATACGATTAATGAATAATGATGCATTGTTTGAGACAAATATATTTCTGGGGTTCCGACCCCTCGAAAGTTAGATTCAAGTACATAAGGTATAGCTTTCTATTGGAGTTTAATATTGGAGATGAATTTATACGAGATGATCAATTAATATGAAGAAACAAAAAATGTAATCGGTGAAATAATAAATAACCCACACGTTTAATTTAGATATTACATGCCTACAAAAATAAATATTGCTTACTTGCGTCGAGGTCGTATTCTAGTAGCATCATCCGGCGAAGACTGACTGTAACAACTGAAGTTGGACTGGCCCCCCGTCTACAAGTACTGATGCCCGTTGAAATCCCCTATGATTGGCCAAAGGGAACCTTCCTAATTGTTTCCTCGTAGACAATGTCTGACCCCAAAACGGTGAAAAAATATATTTTTTTTCGACTCTAAAACAACATTAGGCAACTCTTTAGCCTAATCAGACCCGGATACCCTAAACCACACCGCCAATATGAACTTGTCGCAGGGGCCCTGCTCCAATTGTTCAGATCTCCTGTAAAGCCATCTGCGAGTTAAAACACTGAACGGTTCTCTTTCGTTATGTATGCAGCTCAACAAGCAAACTAAAGAGGAGTGCGAATGTTCGACATTGGTTCAAAATAAAAAGCGAGCGGGCCGGAAAGGGCGGTCCTTAACACAGTTGCCTGGGGAGCAGATTCTACAAGTAGAAATAAAGAACCCTTCACTGCCTTCAAGTGCAAGAAAAAAGGGTTCAGCAGTCGATCTTCCCCTTAAAAGGTCGGTCGGTTAACAGGGACCGGTATATAATTGAACAAAACAGCTTGTCTCGGGTGAATCCCGATGGTCAGTCAAGGAACGCTTTTCGTAATTTAAAAAAAAAAAAAAAAATTAGAGAAGACATCCCTTACTAGCATTAGTTATTCCGTTGATTTCTTTCTTTGAGGTATTATTACTCTACTCATTCGTTCTCGTCATATAAAAAGATAAAAGATTCCGAGTATATTTTTTTTGGACTATAGCATTTTAATTCTTTTTTCAACGACAAAAGTCGCCAGTCATTCATTCACTCGCTCATTTATTTCATTCTTTAGGATGAAGTTTTCTCTCATTATTTCTACCACTCTATTGGCAGCAGTTGCTAATGCTGCCCTTGTAACTCAATATGTCCAAGTCACAGTAGATATCTATGAACAAGCCCATGTTTTTGTAAATGGAAATGGTGATCCGGTCAGCACATCATTCGAGCAGGTCTCGTCTGATGATAGTGCCCCAACTCCTGTTCCATCCCATCACGACCATTCTGATGACAATCAGCCTGCACGAGTTCTGTTGGCTACTTCTTCTCCTGTACCTTCTTCTTCACCATCCACTTCGAGTCCCCCACCACCACCTGCTGCTTCTAGTACTTCATCTTCGTCTGAACCAGTTAGTACCTCATCACTTCCTCTTCCTCCTCCTTCTACCTCATCTCCTCCTCCCACTACTACCTCGTCTCCTCCTCCTTCTACCTCATCTCCTCCTCCCACTAGTACCTCATCTCCTCCTCCTTCTACCTCATCTCCTCCTCCTTCTACCTCATCTCCTCCTCCTTCTACTACCTCATCTTCTTCCTCGGATTCCTCAACCTCCAGTTCAAGTCCAAGTTCTGGTGGTGATTTCTCTGGTGACGCTACCTTTTACTCCACAGGTATGGGATCCTGCGGTATCGAATCTTCAGATAGCGATTTTATTGCTGCTCTCAATGCTCCTCAAATGGGTGATAGCTCTAATCCCAATGCCAACTCCAACTGTGGTAAAAAAGCAATAGTTTCTTATGAAGGTGAATCTGTCACTGTTACTATTGTAGACAAATGTCCATCTTGTGCATATGGCAGTCTTGATCTTTCTCCTGCTGCCTTCAACAAGCTCGCCGACCCTTCTGCTGGACGTATCGAGATCACTTGGTCTTGGGCTTCATAAACCCCGAGCCCAGTCATGCTGGCCATGTAAGACCTCTCATTATAGCAAAATAGATATTTTTAAAACTTATCCTCAGTTTATCTGTGATTGTATTTCATTTTAAGACTTATTATCTTTGCTTCTCATAAAAGCATTCGGCGTCCTTAACAAGGCAGAGCCCATTCAGACAAACTCAATTAAGGTATGAAAAGTATCGGAGAAATTTTAGAAATATATTACATTTAACATAAATAAAACAATATCATAACATCTCTCCATTCGTAAGTCAATTTTTAAAGAAAAAAAGAAACAGGACTTTTTTAGTTGACCAAAGCAGAAGCAGTGGCAGATTCGTACTTCCAGACGGGAGGGAGGACACCAGTGGTCTTGTAGTAACGAGAAAGACGGTGGATTCTGGATTCAATAAGAATGAGTCTGAATTTGGAGTCCTTGTCCTTTCTGTTCTTCTCAAGATGCTTTCTAACGGAAACAGCCTTCTTGATAAGGTGATAAAGATCCTCAGGGATTTCGGGAGCAAGACCTAGAAGCCACTCTGTCAGCAAAATATTCATATTAAACCGTACAGAGGTACAAGTAGACTGTGAGTATCCCACTGGAACACTCTACAGTAATACTAGTGAAGGAGAACACGCAAAGCAGCTGGTGCAAGAACCAGTTTTTGATAAGAGAACTCAGTCGAAAGAGCATAGTAGTAACTAAAATTTGAAAAGTATACTATTAGATAAGAATCACCTGTATCTAATAATACAACCATTATCATTTCCTCAAGCATTACTACTCTTGCTAAATACAAGACTAAAATACACCTTGATCAATAAATAATAAACAAAAATATCATCCTCTCAGACGCTACACCTTCACTAGATGGGGAGTTAGCAACTTACCGTTAGACTTCAAGATACGGAGAATCTTGTTACCAGTGACGACCTTAACTTGAGAGACTCCGTGGGAATCACGGAGAATAACACCAATTTGAGAAGGAGTAAGACCCTTACGAGCATACTTGATGATTTGCTCAACGACAGAGTCGGGAGTGAGCTTGAACCAAGAAGGAGTAGCACGAGAGTAGGGGGTGGCGGAGGATGAAATACCCTTTCCTTTACTGTGAAGACGACCCATTTTGAATTTGTTGTTGACGAAGAAAGTTGACTTTGAGTTGTTGACCTTGTGTGTGGAGAAACGTGAAAGTAGCCAAGTCTGGTGGTAATGAGGTCGGGTAGGTTGACTTGTGAGTCGGTGAGTGAAAAAGTTGGCGTATATTTACAGACGAATATTTCCTAATTAGGTAATTAAAGTCACGCAATAGGAACAAATCACGTGAAAGCGCATTGTGGCACGGCTGATTACCCCCGCGGAGTAGATTAGATAAGGGTACGGGTGACAGTTTCCGATGGAGAGAGATGATGACTAGCGATCGTCAATCTACAAGTTTAGCCGCCTAATCAGTAGATAAACGGTCAACGGATTATTCATCGTATCAGATTAGGCTAATATATGCGTGAGTAATCACGCTTCAACAATTATTTATAATCGAGCGGTAGGGGTACTCCGACTCAATTGCCCTTTTATTATTGTCCCGCAATATATAATAGATAGAAGACGGCAACTAATAAATATAACTTCGATAAGTGAAGAGGACGATAGACAATTAATCAACAACACTATGTATATCCCTAAATATAACCTCGAGCCAAGTCAAGAGCTCCAATTACAGCTGATCAGGGACTTCCCGCTGGGTACAATAATTACCCATGGTCCAGATGGAATTATTGCTAATCATTTACCGTTCCTTGTTGAAGTAAAGGACGACGGTGAATTAGTCCTGCGTGCTCACTTTGCACGAGTCAATCATCAAAAAGATGGGTTTCGTTCTGGTAGTGAGCTATTGGTCGTATTCAAAGGATTAGATGGGTATGAGACTCCAAACTGGTACACCGGTACTAAACCGAGTACAGGCAAAGTAGTACCTACGTGGGATTTCTCTGCCGTTCACGTATATGGGATTCCTACAGTAATTGAGGATCCAGCATGGATCCATCAGCAGATTACTGACCTGTCGAATTTCAGTGAACAATCGCAACCTAAGCCTTGGACATTGGACGAGGCACCCGAGAACTATGTCAATTTACTGAAAAAGGCTATCTGGGGACTTGAAATTAAAGTCACTCGTGTCGAGAGCAAGTGGAAGGTTGGCCAGAAACTGAGTGACGAAGACAACCGAGGGGTAATTGAAGGATTCAAGACCCAAGGAGAAAAGGGCGAAGCACTGGCAGATGTAGTAGAGAAAGCGAAAGTTAGATACGATGAGAGAAAGAATGCTGTCAAATAGTCTATGATATCCTATATATGTATTTATTTTCTGTTATTGTTATCTATAATAATAATTATATCTCACCAAATTCAGGCCCTGATGCTGTTAATCTAATATACTTATGACATAGTGGCACTTCCTCTTCAATATGTCCGACGACAATTACAGTACCATCGTATGTGAGATCAATAAACTGCTTACATAGATCTATGCTCTCTTCCGTCATGGCCGAAAACGCTTCATCGAGGATTAACAATTCAGGCCGTTTCGCAACTGCCCTTAGAAACAGTACAATCTTTTGATTACTGATAGACAGTTCGCGCAGAACGTCATCTTGATTGAGATGCTTAAACGTTGATAATAATTCATCGATACGAGCAGCCTGTGCTTCAGTAAGCTTCTTTGGAGGAATATATGACCCGACAGCGAATCCCGTGGAAATTGTTTCCTTTACGGTGAGATTTGTAGGGAACAGAGCATGTATTTCTGGGGATGCATGGCCGATTTTTTCATTAATTGAGAAATAACTTTGTCTTCCAGTCCCTCTTTCTTGACCAAAAAGAGACACTTTTGGATTCCAGGATTGAGGATGGTCGGCAGTTAATAGAGACAAAAGCGTACTCTTACCAGTACCATTGTCTCCCCTGAGATGCCATTTCTCGCCTTTCTTCACTGTCCAGCTGAGGTCAGTGAAAATTTGCTCTCCTTTATATGAGACAGATACGCCCTTTAGATCAATAACAGCAGGATTGGCAGCTGATGAGAGTTTACTCTTGGTAGCTGCTTCTATAGCCAGTTGCTTAGCTTTCACCACCTGAATACTATGCTCTTTACGCATCTCGGTGAGGTATGGTAAAACATCGTCAATAGTACCTTGATGCACAATACCGGCACCGGTTCGATCAGCTATAGCAACATGCGTGATCCACGAAGGAAGCTCATCCTGATAGCGCAACCCGACCACTACGTGCGGATTTGGGGGCAATTCTGATAAAATGCCAGACACCTGATTACGACTAAACGGATCGAGTCCGACAAATGGCTCATCTATAAGAAGAAATCTCGGGTTACGAAGTAAGGCTCTAGCAAGACGCGCTCTTCTGCTTTGGCCATTACTCAAACCAACAGTCCATCTGTCTTCAATTCCTCTTAGAGAAAACTTATCAAGTACATAGTTTACTTTGGTTTGGTCTTTATTGAAGGTAGCTTGTAGAAGGGAGTCATTCAAAGTTTCATCCAGTTCTTCACGAAGCGATTCATATCTGGCAGACAGATGAGGAGCTTTAATTTCAGAGTTGGAGAATTCAATCAATTGAGTGACCTGCGACGGCCAAGCATGTTCATCCGATAAGAATGGATAAGTTCTTGCTAGAGGAGGCTCAGGAATATGCTTAGAAGCCAATATTTCCAGCAATTCAGTTTTCCGGGGACCTGTAACAGCCCATCTATGAGACGGTTTTATTTCTAGTGACAACGGATTTTTAAAGATCAATCGTCTTTTGGAGCCTTCTCCGATAGCACGGAAAATGCCATTTTCAATGTGAACGACCGACATGTAATAGAAGCTCGGAATTGGACACGAGCAGGCAAGATAGTAGAAGAGACGAAATTGGTATGCCAAATGAGTTTTAAGAATCAATTTATGGACGTCTCACAATCTCTTATTTATTAAAAATACATAAATGCTCGGGCTGAATAGACGAAGCAGAATGAGTCAACGGTCCGGATCTATAGCACTTCGGATCGGGCGCGATCAGCATTCATAGCGCCGCATGTCAATACCCCGGATTTTGGCACAACAAGCATCTTTCATGGGTCTTTTAACTTGGATATGAAAAGGCATAGCGACTCCGCGAAGCGGAGTTACGGGTCTGGGCAGAGCCCAGCCGCTAGAGGAGTGCAAACTAAAGAACGATAAGAGAAGTGGGGAAATGATAAATTACTAGGTGAACATTTTTTTAAGCAGCCTCGTCGGCATCGACCTCGACTTCGGCGTTGACAGCGGCTTCTGGTTCTGGTTCTGGTTCTTCTTCTTCTTGTTCTGGTACCGGTTCAACCTCTTCAGGTTCATTCGGCTCGACCTCGTCAGTGACAGATATGGGTTCCGGTTCCGGTGTGGCAATACCATCTACATCGATTAGATCACCACCAATGGATGGAAGAGTGGTGACCTTTTGCCCGACATTGGCAGGAAACGAGTCCTTATCTTGACTGGGCTCACAGATCGATTGGGCAATTTTGCCACGGCCAGACTTGACGAGACCGTCTTTCCACTTTTTGACACTGCCGTCAACGTCTCCACCATAGGTGAGAGCGAACAGAGCTGCTTCGGAAGACCTGCCAGTGTCATTAAGAAGCTTGACACACGAGTCAGTATCACCTACATACCAGTAGGCATTGAACGCAAGGTTGTATTTGCCAGACCTGACCGCCTCAGCTGCCAACTTGGCAGCAGCAGGCTTATTGCCAACGCTGGTATAGATAAGAAGAAGAGACTCAAGATCATGAGCAGCTTGGAACGACTTCTCAGCCAGGCTGACGTTCCAGCTGACGAGAGACTTGTCACCGAGAGACTTCCACTTGTGTTCATCCTCCACAGACGCGGCGATTTGTTCTGCTATGTCAAGCTTGTCAAGCGACAGAGCCAGATCAAACTTGTGATCAGAATCTTTACTGACATCAAGAGCCAGCTCAGAGTACCCTTGTGCTTCAAGGAACCGGGCTACTTTAGTCTTTTCATTATCAGGAACCTTTTCTAGGAGCTCTGAAGCGTAGTCCATATCGCCACGTAAAACTACTGTTTGGTATTCAACAACCGCTAAAGACAGCTTGTAAGCAGTTACATTCACGTCTTTATCGGCAAGGTAAATGGCATTATCTCTGGGAATATATCCAAGCAGGTACATCTGCTTATCAAAATGGCTAATGGTATATACCTCACCACCGACAAGGTAGTTGAGACGATTCGAGAAAGTCGTGTAAATGAAGCAATCACCCACCCATTTACCTGTACGCACTGAGTCGGCAATATCATAAGCCACGTCAAACGACTCTTCAACTCCGTCGTCTTCTGATACAGAGCCATTTTGAACTGCTGCTTGGAATGCATCTCTATCGAAACGAAGGATATAGAACGAGTCGTCAGTAATGATAGAAACCAGTTCACCTGAATCGGACCACACTACTTGGTTTGCTTCTACATCGATTCTGCGTACCAAAAGCCCAGACTCCCAGTCATAAAAGGCCACAAAGTCAGCGCCATTGATACCTAGCAAGGTACCACCATAGATTTGACTTGCACTGTAATTAATGTTTAAATGACCAATTGGACGCTCTTTAAAGTTCTTGAACAACCGAATGGAAGAAGTAGACTCTCGAACCGCGTACTCATTGCTATCTTGAGCCCACGCGAAATCCAACCCGGAACCAAATGACTTGTTTCTCCATGCCAATGCAGTATAAATAATGTATTCTCCATCACCAGTGACTGCGACAAATCGACCATTTGGAGAATGGTTCAATTGCGTAGGGTATACTTCGACATTGCCTAGATCCTTCTGGGCTATTGGTAAGAAATCGCCGTCATTAACATCATCTCCACTACCGCCTTTGACAACGCTACTGAATACTTCGGAGTGCTTGGACCAGATCAATTTACCATTTGGATCCATTGAAATGGCCGGCTCTTCTTTACCTAATTGCAGAACCACACTACCAGCATCAAAACCAAGCGCCATGAGATTGCTACCTTTTTTACAAGCAGCACACCAGGCTCGTTCCAAGCCATAATTTAACGTTTGCTCCAGCTTATAAGTATTGGCATTCCAAATCTTGATTGTAGAATCTTCAGAACCACTGATAATGACTGGTAGTTCAGGATGGAACACTGCAAACGAGACATTATTCATATGGTCTGACATAGTAGCAACACAGCTCTTTGTTTGATAATCCCACACTCTAATAGTACGGTCGTCACTGGTGGTAATCAAGTAAGGCTTGTCGTTTTGTGGATAATACTCGACGAAATTGGCACCTTTTGTTTCATGGGCTTCCAAAGTGAAGTTGGGAGTCGACGAACCCAATGACCAGATCTTTACAGTTTTATCTAAACAGGCACTTGCAAACGTATTGGGATCTTTAGGATTAAATGCCAAATACATGACATAATGACTGTGGCCTTCAAAGGTCTGAGAGTTTTTCCATCCCAAATCCCAGTTCCACAATTTAATGGTCATGTCATCACCAGCAGTGAGAATAAAAGGTTGAGTAGGATGGACTGCCAACACTCTGATATAGTCAGGGTGAGCCTCGAACTGAGCCACCTTCTCACCAGTGTTGTAGTTGTATACTCTGACCATATAATCATCGCTACCGACGATAATCCAGTTCTTTCTGGCAACAAATCGACCAGCTCGGACGGGCAAATGACTGACTTCAATTGTCTTGACGACGACCTGGGTTTCATAGTTCATGATCTGGGCCTTGCCACCGTACAAAGTAGTCAACACCCATGGTTCGGTAGGATGGATATCGATTCCCTTGACACGATCTGATCGTGATTGGAACTGTTTCTAGAATTTTGTTAGTCAAATGATTGTTTAAGGGGTGCTGGCTATATATATAAATATAAGTGTATGGGCATTTCAATTGCGCTACCTGTAAACTCACTTTTATATCGAGCTTCATTCTGACCCCGGATGGATGTTTTTTACTCTCTATCTATCTCTACTCCCACTTTCGTTCAATGTCCAGCTTCGCGTGTCGTTCGTCTGTGTGTGTGCTGTTCTCTCGAGTCTGTATCGCATTATTCGCCAACGGAGCCCCTACCCAGTGAAATAGCAGAGTAGCCAGGCTGAAAAGGCACGAAACCATCCATTCACACGGCTGTGTTGTGTTGTAAATGTAGGAATGTACTGTATCTGTCTATAGAGACAACAAACAGCCTGGCAAATTTGGTTAAGTACTGGATGTAGTAGAGCTGACGTTGGGAGTAAGCAGCAGGCATGGCGATTTCATTTCGTGTTTAAGAGATACTCGAATGTGGAATCGACTAAGAAAGAAGCTGTCAATGTATATCCGCAATATTACAGCAATGCTTATATACTTCGGAGTTAGAAATATGAATATTTAATGACTAATTGACATTCTAACATTTAGTGGACTAAAGCTTGGTTAGTGAAATGGCTCGGAATATTATCCAGTTGCTGCTTCTCTTCCCTCGCTATTACAATGTTGGCGCTTGGTTCGGCAGAGTCGCTGTAGTTAGATAACTCCCAACCTTCAAACCACCACCGCCAGCGTTGATTTCCAGGGCTCTGCTGGTGGTCAACCCCCTTACAGTGTTGTTGTTACACCGCTGTATCAGCCATTCTATATCACTCGTTCTTTCTTGTCATACATTCAAAAAAGTACACCAACACATCTTCAATTCCGTGATTCTCTCTCACCTAACGAGACTTTCAGTGTGAAATTTATTTGCCATTCTCCTGGAGTTTAGAAATCTTCATTCTACAGACTATAATTAAACGGCAAATTCAGTGGTAAGTAGGGAAACATAAGACAAATTATAGCTCATGGCCGAGAACCCAGTATAAAGAACGAGAAAAAGGACATGAAGGAACCGATGGTGAAAAATGCCAAACCGAGGTGATTCACATTGGTGGTGCCACAAACAACAGCAGTGCCTGGCGTGCTGATTGTCTGTGCACCATACACTAATCATATTGATTCCTTGCTCTTTCTCGTTCGTCCTTCGTGGGCCCTCTCAAACAGACAGTTTATAAATGAACCAAGTTCGGCCCGTCCTCACCACACACTACCCACTTCCTCTCACATGAACTAACAACATCTCAGAATATAGAACATTGTCAACATGTGGATTGTTAATTGGTGTATGTACATATGCTCGTCATTATATCCCCGTGCTACCTCTCTTTACTAACTCGGATCCCCAGTTTACGACGTTCTTTCGTCCCTTGGTTTGCTCAACAAGCATGCCAAACTCCTCTTCCTTGGCCTTGATAATGCCGGAAAAACCACTCTTCTTCACATGCTCAAGAACGATCGTTTGGCGACTCTTCAACCCACTCTCCATCCAAGTAAGTTCCGACTTTGGCTCCTCAGTCGCCTGGCGGCTGGGCGCAGACCCGTCGCTCCGCTTGGCGGAGCACGGTCGCTTGCGTGCACGCTACCTACGAACCAGACGCACGATCCGCGTATCATAAACTAACTATCTATCTAGCCTCTGAAGAACTTGCTATTGGTAATGTCAAGTTTACCACGTTCGATCTCGGTGGCCATCAGCAGGCCCGTCGTCTATGGAAGGACTATTTCCCAGAAGTTGATGGAATCGTCTTCCTTGTCGACGCCGCCGATACTGAACGATTCGCAGAAAGTAAAGGTGAATTAGACGCTCTGTTTTCTATTGAGGAATTGTCCAAGGTGCCATTCTTGGTTCTAGGTAACAAAATTGATGACCCTCATGCCGTTTCCGAAGAAGAGCTTCGTCATGCTCTTGGCCTCTATCAAACTACGGGTAAAGGCAAGGTTCCTCTGGAGGGAAACATCCGTCCCGTCGAGATCTATATGTGCTCCGTTGTCATGAGACAAGGATACGGAGAAGGTATCAGATGGCTGAGTCAATACGTTTAAGGTGTTGAACATTGTTCTTTCACTTAGTTAAAGTACGTAGTTATATTAAAGATATGATTGCTTAGGCAAGAGGTGTGGATGACGAGAGGAGAGCAATGCCTGGACTCGTAGCTGGCTGGAAATGCTTTCGGTCACTATGTTTATCTCGCAAAAGAACAGAAGAGAGTATAGTCCACAAAGCCGCATAGCATGAGGCGCGCGTAAAGGGCTTGATCTCTTAATTAGGCAATTTGTCAATAACACGATAAGATAGAAGAGTAAATTGATTTACTGCTCCAGCTATATTTATTAAACAATACCGACCTGGTCAGCAAATAATATCATTGACATGGCAGTTCCAGTGGAACTTCAAACGCAACCCTCATCGCGAAGAAATAACTTTACTTCATCTTCGTCGTCGCCAAAGAAACAGCACCACGGGGAACGATCTCCACGCAAACCAAGAGATGCTATAGAAGCTCTCATAGCGAAACCACCAGTGATTGTTAAATCGTCGTTATCACAACTGCGTTATTTGATCTTAGTTGATGGGCTGACGGTGCCGGATAAGTCGGATGTAAGTATACGTTCCTTTGCTGCTACAGAAGCAGAATGAACTAACTCCACAATTTAGGGACAATGTTCATATCGACCGTTTGTATGGTCAATATTATTACGAGTCAATCCACCTAACACTTCGACATATTTAAATCTGGTTCAACTGGGTGCCTCATCGGCATATTCTAAGATTCGAAATGATACGTTCCGAACATTGACATCCGACAGACAGTTCCATAGTAAAGTGTCCGAGGAGTCTCTTATTAGGGTCTTGAACGCATTTGCATGGAGGATCGAGGGGAAATCAGGCAATGAAAATGGATCAAGAATGACGATGGCAGCATCTACTGGCAGAACCATGTCGGGTGTTCGGCAACCTGTTCACGACAAGTACGTCCAAGGAATGAACGTGCTTGCGGCACCGTTTTTATATGTATCAAAATCTGAGTCACAGGCTTTTGCATTATTTGATACTTTTCTGTCCAGAGACTGCCCTTTATACATTCGACCGACTTTGGAAGGGGTCCATACTGGTCTGAGTTTGGTCGATATATGCCTAGAGATAGTCGATCCCACTGTTTACGAGTATCTGAATTCTAAGCTACTGAGCGCTAAGATCTATGCATTTGCGTGTAAGTATTCCATCTCTTTTCCTATTTTTTTTCGCTACGCTGATATAGTCATCTAACTCATAATCTAGCTGTCTTAACATTTTCTGCCTGCACGCCTCCTCTTGCTGAACTGCTGGCATTATGGGATTTCATGTTCGCATACGGTAGTCATATGAATATCCTCTTTGTGGTAGCCCAGCTTACACTAATGAGAGATACGTTATTAGAATCAACGAGTCCGATTTCATTATTGCGATCCTTTCCACCTTTAAATGCTTCTGAAGTTGTCAAGCTGGCCATCAGTTTTGTGCCCCGGTTGCCTGATCAAGTGTACGATTTATTAGTAAGGCATCCATATGATCCGACTGTTCCTATGCAGATAGCACAATATTTGGAAAAGAAGTCGAGTTATAGCTAACTAGGATGTAATATTTAATGAATGTGTTTACGGTATTATATATATATATATATATATTGACTTCTGAACCTGTCTAGGATATACTACAAATGTCTTACGAGGGTCCTTACCTCCAATTATGTACAACATAAGCATTAAAAATACACGGGTCCAAAAACGAGCTTACAGAATGCCCAGGTCAAAGCTTTCTTCGTCATAAAAGGCCGAAATGACAGTACGCCCGGTAAACGTACGACCACCAAGCCGTTCTACTGCTTCCTTGCAGGCGACTTCGCTAGTAAACTTAACATAGGCCTTGCCTCCCAAAGAGCTCGAGAGAAGCGTGGCATTGGTAGCAGTTTCTTTTGGGATCTTGACCAATACAACTTCTCCGAATTTTGAACATTCTTCCCTAATCTGGCTGGAGATCTCGGCAATATCTTCATCTTCGGCTAGTTCTTCCGGGGTGATTACGTTCCATAGTCGCATAACACTCGTGGATGGATACTTGATGGTGCTCGAATCCTGGCAAAATTTCGTCAATGTCTCGAGACTTGTAATCTGCTCAGATTGCTCGAGTCCACTACAAGCACGTTTTACAATCAATGAACTATCTCCCAGAGCCATATTGTTAAGACCCTGACAAGCAATATCTAGTATACTAGAGTCTTTATATTCAAAGAAACCAATACCTTTGGAGTTGCCTGCATGGTCTATGAGAAGGTTGAACGACTTCACTTCACCAAAGGCTCGGAGAAGTTCTAAGATTTGGTCTTCATTAATGAAGGTGGGGATGTTCGATATTGAGCCTTTAAATGGACTGTCGGGAATGGAACTAGTGGACTTATCCTTCTGATCTTTGCTAGAAGCAAAGGGTGTTATATATCCTTTTGGCCTGCTAATAGAAAATTTTGTTGTTTCTGTTTCAGTATCATCTAATGCAATCTGGTCAAACGCAACGGCAATTGTTGCAAGATCCGATTTCGACAATTCTACAACTACCTTCGAATTATCCGTCCCCAAACCATAAAAGCAGTCCTTTATACAGTCGTTCTGAGCATCACTATTCGAAATAGAAAGAAGTAAAGAAATAAATAATTTTGTTAATGTTTCAATTGGTTGAGTTTTAGCATCATATCCAGAAATGACTATAAGTCTAGCAAGACGAGAGCCTTGAGGAGATATATTTTCTTCGTTATTTCCGACAGTAAGAATACTAGCCGGTGGAGGGGGCGGTAGCATGAGGTTTTCTGGTTCTGCCGGAGTACGACCAGGCCGGCCACTTCGTTCATCATCTTTTCGATCATTTAGCTTACGAATATCGGACGAGGTCGGAAACAATCCAGACGCCTTGGCCATTTCAATGGTGACATTTTCATACCCAGGGGAAATAATATCCCATTGCGGAGTGCGACGCTTTCGCTCATTGATAGGAACGACATTGGCCAGTGATTCAAGAACGCTTTCCCGATTTCTTTTCCGATTTCTCCCTGGCGATCTCCTTGGGCTTTGACTACTACGGAGGTCACGATCACGACCACGGTCACGATTACGCTCCCTGTCACCGTCTCTGTCTCTGTCTCTGTCTCTGTCACGGTCACGATTCCGATCCCCACGATCTCTCGCTCTATCACGTTCACGCCTATCCCATCCACCATCTCGGCTATCATTAAACCTTCTTTCGCTGCGTTCTTTATCTCGTTCTAGCCGCTCTTGATCCCGATTTCTTCTGGGTCCATCTCTCTCTCTCTCAGAGCTACCATGAGATCTAAATCCTCGAGAGTCGCCCCCCGGCTGACTGCCACGGTCTGGCGAGTTAGTTATTGTACTAGACTCCTTCTTTGCTCATTCTACCCTTACCTGATCCTCCCTGATATCTTCGCTCAGCATCGACCTTTGTCTGTACTAGAAAAGCATCCACATTTTGACTACTCATTGTTGATGTGTCAGTAAACGGACAGACTTTAAGTGGTGTTCGTGTTGCTGGTGAAAGATATATGCGTAGACGAGGATATTAAAGTTGGAAATTTCAGTTCGCCAAATGGCAAGGCTGAACAATATCGATAGCCTGCACTCATTCGACCATCTAGAATGGAAATGAAATAAAATGAAATAAAATGAAATAAAATGAAATAAAATGAAATGAAATAAAATGAAATAAAATAAAATAAATAAATGAACTAAAATAAATAAAAAACATAAAAATAAATATAAAACAAACCATCACGATGTAAACGAGAATACGCTATACAAATAAAAATCATTACGAAAATTTTCTTCTAAAATATAGAGATAACAGTATTTACAAATCACAAAACTAATAAAAAGAAGCAGAATTCACAGGTTTACAAATATGGCGTCTAAAAATCAACACCAATAACCATAGCAAGTAATGCCATACGAACATAAAGTCCATACTTCATTTGTCTGAAGTAAGCAGCACGATGATCGAAATCGACCTCCTCACTTATCTCATTCACACGAGGTAATGGATGCATGATACACATGTGTTGCTTGGCTCTGCTAAGAACCTTGTTGTCAACAACATACAAATCTTTGAACTTCTCGTACTCTTCCAAGCTTGGAAATCTTTCCTTTTGAACACGAGTGCAGTATAAGACATCGGTATTCTCGAGAATTTCATCGGTAAGCTTCTCAGAAACAGCAGAAATCTTACCAGATTTGACTAGCTCCTCATAGACATGACCTGGCAATGCCAAATCTTTTGGAAAAACAAGTTGAACACGGACTTGATAGTGCTTAAGCAAACTACACAAAGAGTGAACAGTTCTACCATACTTGAGATCTCCCATAAATGTAATAGTCAATCCATTAACAGTTCCAAGTTCTTCACGGATAGTGAAAAGATCCAAGAACGCTTGAGTAGGATGTTCTTTCGATCCATTACCACCGTTAATAATAGGAACTGGAGAATACTTAGAGGCAATACCAGCACTCTCTTCAGAAGGATGTCTAAGAACAATGGCATCAGTGTAAGAAGCTAAAGAACGAACAGTATCTTGTAAAGTTTCACCCTTTTGAACAGATGAGGTCGAGGTAGTGACAGGTATGACCTTACCACCCAGCCTTTGCATAGCAGCATCAAATGAAGTAGAGGTTCTAGTAGAAGGTTCATAGAACAAAGTGGCCAAAACTCTTCCTCTCAATAAATCAACAACTCCAACTCTCTCAACAGCCAAACGCAATTCCTGTGCGAGACTGAATAGAGAGTGTAAATCACTTCTACTGAAATCCAAAACACTTGTAACATGTCTTCTCAAAAACGGGTTATTCTTTCTAACAACACTCCTCAAAGCAGACGGCAATTGAGGTTCCTTGACGAGTTTGAGACTTGGCTCTCTCTTGGTATCTTCTTCTTCCAAAATTACAGCACTATCCAACTCACCTCTACCAGGAGAAACAACCGAAATAGCATTAAACGACATCTTGCGAGTCTGAGCTGTCAATCCACGAATGGGGGAAGCTGGACGGGGAGATGCAAATGAAGGACCAGTTCTTACTAATGGAGATCCAGGACCAGAAACGGCACTAGTGACCGGTGCATTGCTATGACCAGAAACATCCTTGCCGTATTGTAAGGCCTTTGTAATAATCTTACCTTCCAAAACAACTGTCTTGTCGTTCAACGTAACTCTTTCAACAGTTCCATACAATGGCTTAGAATAGAAAGAAGAAACGGTAGTTTGACGATCCATGTCAATCTCAACAGTAGTACCAGGTTGCTCATGAAGATCAAATATGTTTTTAGGGTTGGTACTCAAACGAAGAACAATATCATCGATACTAAGTCTATTCTCACGAACAGCAGTCAAAAGAAGAGGCAAAGCATCCGCAATACCCACACCAGCTTCAACTGACTTTCCAAGACTCTTGGCTAGTTGAGAAGGCAAGAAGCCAACAGCAAAGATATCAATACTATCAAGACTCTCCCAAAGAGCCTCTTGGTCCTCCTTAGTAGGTAGACTACTACATTCGGGAAAATCTTCTTGAGACAAGAACAAAGCATGAATAGAAACATCAGAAGTGACCTTAAGTCCCTTCTCCTTAGCCATAGTAATCAAATTAAGGTCAGCCTTTCTAATCACATTGGTGATGTGTACTGGTCTGTTGTATAAACTGGCCAACAATAAAATGGATGCCAAATCAGTTGAACTGGCGTCAGTAACAATAGGCTTAGAAGAGGGCCATACACCAAAGTGCCCTGAGACAGCGGCAACTTTGTTGACATTATTGGTGAAATAGTTGAAAGGAATAACCAAAGAACCAACATTAGGAGCAGCTTTCACTAGTTGAGAAGCATTGGAATCAGTGGCAGCAATAGAAAGATTGAAGTCTACATAAGACTTACCACGAGTGTTTTCTTGGGCTGTCAATAATGACAGAGCATCAGTGATAAATCCATGCACGCCTGTGGGCAGAACACGAGTGATAGTAAATCCAGACTCCAACGAAGTCTTACTAACCTCCTCAAAGTCGGGAGATCCGGAGGTAGCAAGTAAGGAAGGAACAAAAGTGGCAACATTGATAAGACCTGGTAATGAAACAATTCTGTGAGAAGATTGACTATCAACAGAAGAAACATCCAAGGTAAGATTGAGGGCAAGAGCTTCAACCAAAAGTTTAGCACACTTGACATTGGTAACCAAAGGAATAGCGTAGTCAACAGCCATACGACGGGTTCTATAACCCTTCGACATATAGGATGCTGGACGACGGAATCTGTTGCTAGATGGCAAATTAATATATAAGTCAATCAAGTTATTGGCCAAATGTTGAGTAAGAGAGTATTCACTTTTTTCATCTTCTTGGCCTTCACTGAGAACCTCCAAGTATTGAACAGGAATACCATGCTCCTGGATAAAATCGGCGGTACCAGCTGTAGCGAAAAGCTTATAACCAAGTTCATGGAGCTTCTTGACAGAAGGAAGAAGTTCAGATTTCTCCTTGTAAGAACCAACAGACAGCAAAATGTTTTTCTTTGGAGGTCTAATACCAGTAGCAATAAGCGCCTTCAAATAGGCTTCATATTTATTGTGACCGAAACAAGCAACTTCACCAGTAGAGGCCATTTCAACACCCAGAACAGGATCAGCACCTGACAATCTGGAGAATGAGAACTGAGGAACCTTAATAGCAACATAATCCTCAGGTAATTGTTGAAGAGGATAAGGTTGGATGGGAATTCCAGCAACAACCTTGGTAGCCATCTCAATAAGATCAACACCAAGAACCTTGGAAACAAATGGGAATGATCTGGAGGCACGAACATTACACTCGATGACCTTGATTTCATTATCTTTGGCAATAAATTGAATGTTATAAGGACCAGAGACATTAAGAGCAATGCCGATCTTTGCAGTAGCTTCAACAATTCTTCTAACTGTTTCAGCCGACAGATCCTGAGGAGGCACAATCAAAGTGGCATCACCAGAGTGAACACCAGCATTCTCAACATGTTCAGAAACAACGTGCATGACAAGTTTACCATCCTTGGCAACAGCATCCATTTCAATTTCTTTGGCGTTCTCAATATATTTGGTGATAACAACAGGATAATCACGAGAAACCTCAACAGCTTGTTTAAGATAACTTTCCAAATCATCACGACTGTATACAGTATTCATAGCAGCACCAGACAAAACATAGGAAGGTCTGACCAAAACAGGATAAGAGACCTTTTCAGCAAAGGCCTCGGCTTCTTCAATTGAGGTCAATTCTTTCCAAGCAGGTTGATCAACACCAATCTTGTCCAACATTCTTGAGAACTTGTAACGATTCTCAGCAGAATCAATCATCGTTGGAGAAGTACCCAAAATCTTAACATTTTCACGATGTAAGTTCAAAGCAATGTTATTAGAGGTTTGGCCACCCATTGAAATAACAACACCAGACGACTGCTCAAGTTGGTAAATATCCAAAACACGCTCCATGTTGATGACTTCAAAGTACAATCTATCAGCTTCATCATAATCAGTACTGACAGTTTCAGGATTGTAATTGATCATGATAGTTTTGGTACCTTGTTCACGAAGAGTTCGAACTGCTCTAACAGCACACCAATCGAATTCAACAGAAGAACCAATTCTATAAACTCCTGAGCCTAGAACCATAACACCATTATCATTGAAGTCAACATCATGAGAATCAGCGTTATAGGTCAAGTATAAATAATTAGTGTAAGCAGGGAACTCAGCAGCAACCGTATCGATTTGCTTAACAAATGGAGTTATACCTGCTTCAACACGAAGGCGACGAATAGACAACTCATTGGACTCAACGAATTTAGCAATTTGACGATCCTCAAAACCAAGCTGCTTAGCTTCTCTCAATACATTAGAAGGAATAGTCTTAGATTGAAATTGCTCCATCATCTTGCCAAACTTAACAAGACCTTCTAGCTTGTGAAGGAACCATTTGTCAATCTTAGTCAACGACCAAATCTTTTCTACGCTGTAACCACTTTCCAGGGCATTAGCAATTGCGAAAAGGCGCTGGTCTGATGGAGTTTGTAGTTCACTATCAATATCAATGGACATAAGGGCTTCAGTGGCATTGAAGCCAAGATTTTGGTAGTCAGTGGATCTAATGGCTTTCTGTATGGCCTCTTCAAAAGTACGACCAATACTCATCACTTCACCTACAGACTTCATGCTAGAACTCAATTCCTTACTAACACGAGTGAATTTCTTAAGGTCCCATCTTGGAATCTTGACAACAACGTAATCAAGAGAAGGTTCAAAACAAGCACATGTTACCTTAGTAACGGAGTTCTTAATTTCGTTCAATGGAATATTAAG
Organism: Sugiyamaella grinbergsii; assembly: GCA_030579895.1. NCBI lineage: Eukaryota > Fungi > Ascomycota > Dipodascomycetes > Dipodascales > Trichomonascaceae > Sugiyamaella > Sugiyamaella grinbergsii. Next base: position 32,245 of record JAKTRT010000054.1, on the reverse strand, counting down.
ACCGAGTTTGGCAGCAATAAAAGCCAAAGGATAACCAGTAGCTTTGGAAGCTAGAGCAGAAGATCTAGACAAACGAGCATTGACTTCAATAATGCAGTATTCTTTGGAGAAAGGATTAAGAGCATATTGAATATTACACTCACCGACAACACCCAAATGACGAATGACATTCACGGCAGTAGTACGTAACATATTGTAATCTTCATCCGAAAGGGTTTGAGATGGAGCAACAACAATAGAATCACCAGTGTGAATACCAAGGGGATCAAAATTCTCCATATTACAAACAGTGATACAGTTATCGTAAGCATCGCGGACAACTTCATACTCAATTTCTTTCCATCCCTTCATAGAACGTTCAATAAGAACTTGGGGAGAGGCAGCAAATGCCTTTTGGCATAAGGCAACCAATTGCTGTTCATTCTCAGCAAAACCTGAACCAAGACCACCAAGTGCGTAGGCAGCACGGACAATAACAGGGAATTTGATATCCTTGACAACTTTAAGAGCTTCGGAAACAGAAGAGGCGGTAGCAGATTTAGCACACTTCTCACCAATTTGCTCCATACTTCTGGCAAACATTTCACGATCCTCAGTAGTGATAATCGTATCAATTGGAGTACCAAGAACCTTGACACCTAAGCTTTCAAATTCATCCTTTAATTCAATACCGACACTAAGGGCAGTTTGTCCACCAAAAGTGACGTAAATGGCATCGGGGTTCTCATACTTGATAACCTTACGGACAAATTCAGCATTAACAGGCAAGAAATAGACCTTGTCAGCAAGACCCTTTGAAGTCTGAATAGTGGCAATGTTGGGGTTGATCAAAATAGTATAAATACCTTCTTCTTTAAGAGCCTTTATAGCTTGAGAGCCACTATAATCGAATTCACCAGCTTGACCAATACTGAGGCCACCAGATCCTAAGACAAGAACCTTCTTGACATGAACACGAGGGTGTTTAGCACGGTTCTCTTCAATAGTTCCTCCAGGGAAAACAACAGGGCCAATTGGCTTGCCGTTAGCATTCTTGTGCATCAACACGGTGTTAATGAAAACATCAAAAAGGAACTCAGTATCACGAGGACCAGGAGTAGATTCAGGATGAAATTGAACAGAGAAAATAGGCTTAGATGTATGGTAAATACCTTCATTAGAGCCATCGTTAGCATTGACAAACAATTCTTTCCATCCTTCCTTCAAGGTATTAACGTCAACAGCATAACCGTGGTTTTGGGAAGTGATGTAACATCTGCCACTGATCATATTAGTGGCGGGGATGTTATGACCTCTGTTACCAAACTTCAATTTCAAAGTTTTGGCACCAGAAGCAGACGCGAGCAATTGATGACCCAAACATATACCAAAAATAGGGGTCTTGGCTTGGTCAACGACAGTCTCTAATCTCTTGACAATTGACGTCAAGGTAGCTGGATCACCAGGACCATTAGAAACAAACAAACCATCATATTTCTCACCAGCAGCAACGAAGTCATAATCCCAAGGGACGACCTTCAGTTCAACACCTCTATTGACAAAGCATCTGACTTGGTTATACTTCATGCCAACATCAATCGCCAAAATACGCAAGGTATTACCATTATTGTCAACCACTGGAGTGATGGAAGCAGCAGGCTTATAAAGAATTGGCTCTTTGATGGAGACCTTGGCAACCAGGTTTTTAACATTAGGATCGTCATACTCGATCGACTCGAAATTTTCGTTCCAAGCTAAAGCAGCATTAATTTTCTCCTTTTGAAGGCGAATTCTACATAAAGTAGAACCCTGGGTTCTGATAAGCTTGGTAAGACCACGAGTATCAACACCATAAATAGCAGGAATTCCTTCTTCCTTGAGCCAATCGCCAAGAGACGATTTAGCCAAATAATGAGAGTATTCTTCAGTGTAACTAGCCACAACTAAACCTGCAACATGAATACGGTTCGACTCAAAATAACGGGGTAATTGAGGAACCAATTCGTCGATTTCTTCCCTGGAAGGAACACCATAATTACCAACTAGAGGGAAGGTAATTATCAAAATTTGACCTTCATAAGAAGGATCACTGATAGATTCTGGGTAGCCAACCATACCGGTTTGAAAGACCAATTCACCGGCAACTGATCTATCGGCACCGAATGAGTAACCTTGAACTGCAACGCCATTTTGGAGCTCAAGAGTGACTAATTTATCAGTACTATGCAAAGGTGGGAAGATGGGCAAAGAGGGTTCAGTAGCGACTGGCAGCTCCTTGATTTTTTCTGCAGCGGGAAGCATTTCTGATTGATATGAAGTTAGAATTAGGTGATGTAAATAAATATGCTAGCCAGGTCTAACTTACGTTAATTTATAACTTCTAGAACGTTAATTAACGGGGGCACCAATTTGACGGAATTAAATAAAAAGTAAATGAAATAAACAAGAACAGTCAATTCTTCAGGAAATGGTTAGTATCCGGTAGCCAATCGTTTTTGTCGCGCCGTCAACTTACACTTAATCAACTGAATTGGTCTATCGTAGAGCTATTATTTTTGTAACAGGAGGGATTTTTTGAAATGTTGTTTTTTTGCAATGAATTTGTATGATTGTATATCTATTTTTGATGAATATTGAATGGTTTGTTTTTTTAAAAGTAGAATCTGACTTTCTATTAAATGCTTCAAATCTCTCTCTCAAGAACAAAGAATGTTGTTCGATAAGTGCTCTCGATCTTTTTAACAAATTGGTGAAGATTTTAGTATTTCCGGCTCTTCAAGAATGTTTCGGCGACAAGAGAGAGAATAAGAAGATAAATTGAAGCTTACTTTCGTTCCTTCGAGGGAGAGAGAGAGAGAGAGGAAGTAAGAGATTGAAAAATTTCGGGATCACGAAATTTTATATATTTTTTCAAGACTGCATATTCTAAAAAAAATTCTTGCATAGCAAGCATATTTCGACGGGGTACAGGGTTTAGTACTATACTAGGCAAATGATATGCAAGAACTATGAAAAACAGGCTTCGATCTTTGAAGTGTTCATGGCTTGAAAGAAAATGGGAGACAACATGTGCAGTGGGTAACAGCGTGAACGGGAATATGGTGACCGGGGTATTGCTCGTACGTCGGTGTATTGAAGGAAGGGCAGATTGACAAGGGAGGGCTTTGCTGGTAACACTAACCAAACGTTTAGCAGTGCTGAACCATTTCGGCACCTCGTTAGTAGTGATCATTAATGAAGCTTCCCATTCTAGTAACTCAATCGAAGAATCAGCCGTTTGATTGTCACAGAGATGCACTGAGGCATAGCTTATCAGCCAGACTGTTTTACCCTGCATAAACATTTGAAAGCTAAAATTAAGGTTACCAGCCAGTTCGTGGTTGAGATGGTGCGTTTGAGACTGGTAGAGAGATGGAACCAAAGGTATATGTCATTTGATAGTAGGAAGAAGCAAGGGAAGAGTTTGGCGTGTAATGTAGAGGAAAGCTATGATATATATACCGGACAATTTGACAAAATTCATATATGGGCGGGTCCAATTGCTAACTCGCGGGAGAGAGAGCAAACCATAGAATAGTAGTGCTGAGTTTTACTAACCTACTAAGTGTTTACTAGATGGCTATGGTTTAAACTTTGCTACCGACAACAGAGCATCGTTGAGCGCAAGCGTATGTATGTATGGTGCAGGGTCGATGAAGATTGACGGGTAAGACTGCTGGTTTATGCAACAAAATAAAACCGGCCCATAATGAGCCCTCCGATTCAGTTGGAATTAAACATTTGAGTTATCTTTTATCAAGTACTCGCTATCTATTAAGCAACTCTTTAGCATGATTGTCATGTACATCTGTGTCGTCGTACAATGTGTTCACTGCTGATTTGTCGATACCCTGCAATGCTATCATAACCAAATATTGGCGTCTGTGTTTGAATGATATTTCTCGTCTGTCTGAATCATGTTGAAACGGAAGCAAACTCTCTTGAAGGCCAAGGTCAGTTCTGGCTTAAGCTTTGATCGATATCTCTGTAATAGCCCAACTGCACGGCGCAAGTGTTGATACGGCTAAATAACACCAATGGAAGGAGTTACGTGTACCTGTTATTTATACAAGTGTGGATCTCCGATCAGTATTATATGTTCCACTTAATACCGCCTTTTTTGGGTTCAAATATTCAAAAGAAAGAGACATTTATCACGTCCTCGACCGGATTGTGATTGCAATTGGATCCAGTTTGATTCTAGTGTCTTTTAATTGTTTCCCGACAGAATACCCAACATATCAAAAGTTTACTCATCCGCTTAGATCCACCTAGTCCGGCCGTGAGGACGCCTTCCCATACAGTGATTCCACTATGTACTTTTTAAAATTACTCAAAAGCTCGCCAATTGGCTTTTTATTTATTCTGTTTACTTCAGTTCAGATCATACAATGTGCGGTGCTGGGAATAGATTTCGGCCAGGAATATACGAAGGCTAGTTTGGTCGCCCCCGGAGCACCATTTGAGATCGTAATGACGGCCGATTCAAAACGAAAAGATCTTTCCGGAATCACTTTCAAAAATCTCCCTGGATCATCGAATAACTTTGAACGTGTTTATGGAAACTCGGCCACGGCTTTTATTCAAAGGTTTCCGGGCACTTCTCCATTCTATTTGAAACCATTGCTTGGACAATCTATAGATTCAGGTGCTGCTAAATGGTATTCAGAACAGTTTCCTGCTATTTCATTGGTACCATCAAAAGGTAATAGATCCACAATAGCTATCGAGCTATTTGGAGATATTTATTCAGTAGAAGAAGTCATTGCTATGTCTTTCACAGACATTAAAGGCAGAGCCAGTAAGCTTTTAAGCCAGGCAATGACTGGGTCGTCTGGTTATATTAAAGATACGGCAGTAACTGTACCGCCCCATTATACTGTTCAACAAAGACAGGCTCTTCAAGATGTTCTGGAGATTTCCGATCTACGACTGATTGCACTTGTAAACGATGGTATCGCAGTGGCTGCTAACCTTGCATCAATGAAACAGTTCGAGCCAAATCAAAAAGAATATCATATCATTTATGATATTGGAGCTGGTTCTACAACTGCAACTCTAGTAGAGCTGTACCAAGCTGATATTGTTCCAGAGGGAGGTTCTTTGCCCACGTCAACCACTGTCATTGATGTTATTGGCGTTGGCTATGATACTGAGTTGGGTGGTCATGTACTTACTCAAAGTGTTCGAGACCTTTTGATTCAAAAGTTCATCGAAGCCAATCCAAAGGTGAAGAAGGCCGACTTATTAAAGGACTCTCGAGCTTTGGCTAGATTCTGGAGAGAAGCTGAGAGAGTCAAGTTTGTTCTTAGTGCGAATTCTGATACCCACTCGTCTATTGAGTCCGCTTACAATGATATCTCACTAAAGACTCATGTCTCGAGAGTCGAGTTTGAAACAGTGAATAGAGACTTATTTGACAGAGTAGCACAACCAATCTTGACTGCTCTTGAAAACCCATTAAACAACTCCACGGGCCCGTTTGATTTCTCGTCCATTTCATCAGTCATTCTTACCGGTGGTTCCACTAGAGTGCCGTTTGTGCAGCAAGAACTTCAAGCTTTGATTCTCTCTAGAGATGCTAGTAACTCGGTAATCTTAGCAAAGAATGTTAATGCCGATGAAGCTGCTGTTCTTGGTACTACCCTTCGTGGAGTTGGTATTTCCAAGATATTCAAGTCAAAGGATATGGCCGTTATAGATAGAGCATTGTGGGATTATACTGTTGAAATCGACAATGGAGAGCCTATTGTTTTGTTCCCAAGAGGCACTCCTTTGGATAGTAGATTCACTCTTCCTTTAGATACAGACAAGATTGATTTTCGAGTGACTCTTTTTGAGAATAGTAAAGAATTCATTAAACACGATATTACGAATGTCCAGTCAGCAGTTAAGAGACTATTGAATGATCCTTACCGCGAATGTATTTCGAATATCACTGTGGATGCTGAATTTCAGCTAACAAATAGCAGAGTTGTCGAACTTCTTGGAGCATATGCCAGATGTAATTCAGTTGAAAAGGTAGTGTCTCGTAGTTCTTCAAGTACATCTTCTGCTTCAAGTGATCCTGTAGACGGATCTACAGAATCAGTTTCTGATTCAGCATTTTCTGCCACCTCTGCCTCTCCCGAATCAACGAACGCATCACCATCTCCCAAACCTCCAAGGCTAATTAGAAAACCAATCACTTTAAAGAATACATATGATGGGTATCGTCCAATGGGCTCCATGTCCAAGCAGAATGCACTTTCCAGACTAAGGGCTTTGGACAGATTAGATTCTGATCGATTGAGCACTGAAGAAACCAGAAATACCTTCGAATCTAGACTATATCGGGTGCGGGAAATCCTCGAGTCGGAGCCAGATGCACAAGCGAAGTTATCAGAAATCAGTGAATGGTTTGATTATGAGAGTGAATCAGCTTCTATAAAGGGATTGCTCGAAAAACTTAACCAGCTAAATTCCTTGGCTGATTCTTTTGACAAGGCCAAACAACAAGTTCAAGAACCGGAACTTCCTAAGCCAACTTCTGAAGACGTTCCAGAACAACCACATCAACAGGCCAGTAAGCAATTTCCATTTGCAGCAGACAAATTGTCTGATGTTTATGAAGGGTTTGGCCAGGTCGCTGATATGTTAGAAAAGTTAGGAATCGACGTTCCCAGTAACGAAGCGGTTGAACAAATGTTAGACGATAAATCAGCTGACTCGTCTAACTTGAAAGGAATTGCCGAAATGTTGAGATCTAAACTTCAGCCTCAAGGTAGTGCTGGTGACAATTCACTAGATGGCAACAACATTGAAGCTCGACTAAATGATCTTCGAAACATGATCAAAAACGCTGCTGATATTATTAAAACCGAAAAATCATTACCAACTGCATCTCCCTCTGCGCCATCGCCATCCAAAAATGTTCCAACGCATGATGATTTGTAAGATAGACCATCCATCCCACTTAATCAAAAAAAAATTCGTAGTACTCATGTATTGTACCGTTTTATTCGGGTTTCTGGGCTTTGCTCAGACCCAGAGGACTTGCTGTAACTGTTGTGGACCTAATAAATAATAAATAATAAACTAGCTAAATTACACACGTTTAACAACATATACGGTTCACACGAGAAGGCCTTCCCCACCAGAGTTCAATAAATTCAACAATAAACTCATGATCTCTGGAACTGATGGGATCGAGTCCCATGTCCATCAAGTCTGGCGGTTCAATAGCAATGACAGTTTGTAACGGCGTTTCGGCCTGATCTACATCTTGGGCCTCCACAAGTGAAGCAACGGTTTGGAATATTCTTCTTGTCTTGGCCTGGAAATATCCAATAACAGCAATCTGCCAAGGTTCAGATAATGGAGCTGCTGAATTTGGAGTCGATTCTGATATTGCTTTGAAATACGGGGACTCAGCTTGATAACCTCGCATTCGAGCAGTACCTAGGCTATCTGCTGGTGGAATATCGGATGGCGGCATCAAAATTGGTAACCCCTCTAAGTATCTATCGGTATCTGAATGGGCCTGTTCTCCAGCTGTAGCCCACCATAGTAATCCATACAACGCGCTCAAACTAAAGATTGAGGATAAATTGCTACAAATATGACTGAATAAGCTTTCGCCCACTAGATGCGAATTGCTCAGACCTAAACTGGACATCAATATTTGGAATCGTCGTTTGTCATGGAACCCAGGACTTAAGGAGCTATTAGGGTTGTTTACTTCGGCCACATGATTAGCTGATCGTCTGGCAACTGCTTTATCAGGTTCGCCTATATTTAATACGACCAAATCATACAACTGTTGTTTTTCGATTAAAACTTCGTCGGTAGTTGTTGCAATATAGTGTTTCAGGCTATGCAACGAGGAGATATTGGAAACTGTCACATTGTAAATGGGATTCGCTCCCGTTGTTTGATACTGTTGCTTATCACGAGGAATCAAGTCAAAAACATCATTCGGAATCGCTCCAAACACACTGATAATATAGACAAATTTACACATTACTTCGATAGACATGGCGTTGGATGTATCGACAAGTAGAATTTTCTCTCGTAAAATTGTGGATTTCCATAACTCAAATATTAACGGCCCATAAGCCTCTAATAATTCTGTGGTGGAAAGGATTGGATGATGCGAGGCCAGATCGAGAGAATGCGAAGATGATTGAGAGTTACGAGGATAGCCTGACCCATGGGCATTAGTATAATCGTCATCATTGTACTCTAAAATTCTCTCAAATAGGGAGAATCTTGTATCATCTGTCGAATCCGTCAAACTATAAATATCAAGTTCACTGTTCTCTCCCATGAATGTCTCCAACAACTGAGACAACGTATCCACAAACCCCCAACATTTCGAGGATATTTCTGAATCGCCCTTCTGACACAACAAACCAAGAGAATACATCTGCACTTTGGACCTATCAGTAGAGTTATCAGTGACGCCGACCGCATAGCCAAGATTCTGCCTGAAGACAGCTATTCCCTCGATGTTATTCTCCGGATGCGTGAACAGGTTATTGAGTACAAGATCATCGTTTCGACGACCAGACCACTCGACCGATGGTTTGGCTGAGTTGTTCAGTACAAACCTAATCACATCGTTTTGTTTAGCATGAAGGCCCGAAGGCATTGCCATGAACTCTATTCCAGTCCAGTCGACATTTGCATCTGGTTGAGCCTTCGACCAGACAAGGGAGTTGCCTGCTTTCATATCAAACTTCACAAGAAAGACGCCTAAGACCATTTTACTGGTCGTCTGTGGTTTCACGACCATTGCTGCTTATCAGTTCTGAACAGTGCTCGAGACAATCTGGATATTTTAAGAAGTGTCTGGAGAGATATCGAGTTCCTAATTATAAACTTTGGTGGGTTCGCCGCCGCCCTGAACCGTTATCTTTTTTGATAAGCTAGCCGTACGCAGATTCCCCACACCGCCTGGATGGATGTCTCGATGAATTATATATTATAGCTCGTAGATTATAAATTGCTAGTTTTGGTATCTTTTCACATTTTCACCCTTAACGTAAAACCTATTGGTGTCTAGGCATAGTCTACACAATCGGAATAGCATGAGGAAGAGAAATTGAATGTTCATTATATCATTTCATTTACATATAGATACACATACATTTCATACAGCAATCTAAGTATATTCTTCATTGTCAGTTTATTTGTCTCGGCGATTGAATCGATTGACAGATCGTTTGACAAAAGCTCCGAATTCGACTTCAAGAGTAGGCGAATAAATAAGTTCATTGCTAATATTCACCAGCCATGGATGATTAAGGAGCTCACTATATGATGGACGCAGTCGAGGCGTTTTATTGAGACATTGAGCCACAAACGAACGAGCTTCGTCAGAATATTTGCCTTCCGGTAACGATGGTGGTTCGCCATCGAGAATCGCCATAAGCTGCGAATAGATGCTTTTATGGGTATCGGCTGGATATGGATATTCTCCGCTAGCAATTTCAATCAAACTTAGACCAAGCGACCAAATGTCACTCTCAACTGTATATGTTATGGCTTCATTAGGGTTCCTAGATCGGATTCGTTCGGGTGCCATGTACGATTGACATCCCACATTTGTACGAGCAATCGATGCCACCAGATTACCACTAACACCGAAATCGCACAGCTTGACTTTTCCAGAAGTGGACACAAGGATATTGGTCGGCTTGACATCTCGATGGATAATATTATGCTGATCTTTGAGTTTCCGAAGACCTTGCACAACCGCATTGGTAATGACCGCCAAATATCGTTCTTCCACTCCTCCTTGATAAATATTGTTCAAAGAACCTCCATCCATGTACTCCATACACATATAAACAGCTCCCTCGACAAAGAAAGCTCCGTAGAAATCAACAATAAACGGAGAGTCGCATTTATGTAGTACTTCCAACTCCATTAGGATCTGACGGAACTTTGTTTCATCCAACTCTAGTCTGATTTCTTTCATGGCCATAATTACATTAGTTGGCTTGTGAAGAACCTTTGTGACAGTTCCATAATTGCCTCTTCCTAGTTCGCCCATAGGTTCGAATTCATCGATGGAGATTCTGAAACTGGAACCAGACGAGAAATCTACACCTTTCGAGTGAACAGACGCTTTTCCGGCGAAATTCAGTGAACCGCTTTTGACATCGACGTACTTTCTGTAATTTGAAAATAAACTTGTTTGAGCTGGGGGCCTACCAAATCCTCCAACTCCTGGTGGACGAAGAACGACAGGAGATTGTGGCTGAGATCCACTGGTCGGAGTTCCATCTTGGCCAGACGAATCACTTGATGTAATGGAAGAGGTGTTTAATGCACGTGAGCTGGTCGACGTTTTGCTATCTAAAGTAGTTGAAGAATCAGTTTCGGTGATGCTATAATGGCGTAGATCAGACAATTTAGGAATGCAACCAGCAGGAGCAGATACTTCTTTTCGCTGACCAGGAATAGAGGTATTGCCATCTGTTGTAGTGGATTTCGAAGGCTGTGAGTTCAATCCTGGCAACGGAGAAGACTTACCAATATCGGACAAATTGAGGCCTCTACGTTGTGAGAGCGAAGGTCTTTGAGGTTGCAATTTGCTCATTGAAGGGTTTATGAACAATGCTCCTGAGTACGAAGTAGAAGCTGCAGAAGCCGACTGAGGAGATTTAGTAGACGATGTTTGTGCAGAAGTTACAGTTGGCACAGGAGCGGACTTCGGGCCCTGGCTACTAGCGACGGCAGTCGGGGTGGATGATGTCATGGAATCCATATTCTGAGTGACGGTAGCAGCAGATTTGGGACTCGAGGATGTCGGCGCTCCATTGTCTCTGGTGATATTGTTATTATCTGACGTGGAATCGGGGATTTGTAATTGCAAGCTTTTGTGTGGATTTTGCTGCCATTGTTGAGGAGCCTGTTGAGGTTGGAATGTTTTGTCTGTGGTGGTCAAAACTTTATCATCGGGGTGTGGTGATACGATGGGAGTCGAATACGATGAAACCGTTCTTGAATAGCTGGAATATGAAGACGTAGACGAACTAGAAGACGACGACCGAGAAAGATTATCTTTAGGTGGGTTGCAAGGAGGATTCATGGACAGTCCAACTAGATTAGGAGATGATGGACTACCATTAGGAACTCCTTCACTAGTAGATATAGCCGGAATCGAGCCAGGGACGAAGTTTAAGCAAGTGTTAGATCCGGAATTCGACCTAGACTGGCGTGATTGTTGGAATGTGAGAATACGCGCATGAACATCTGGAGAAACCGAAGAAATGCCTCGATTCATCATTGCTGAGGCTGCCCAAAGTTGCTGGTTCGGTGGAGTTGCGCCTAAAGCAGGAGAATTGGTTCCGTTTGGTCTAGAAAGTGCTGGGAAAGATGAGGATAATGGGATATCAGCTGATGCGAGAGTAGTAGATGATGATGCAATGGGAGGAGGAGAAGAGCTAGAAGGAGGAGATGAGGACATGGCTAGACTAGCTTTTAACTTGACTGATAACGTTTCAGCAATCGTATCATCTTGACTAGAATTGATATGAGTAGCCCGTTGGTATCTAGAACCTATTGAGGCTGCACTAGTGTTTGAAGAGGCGCTTGAAGAGGAGCTTCTGGTAAGACCGGTGTTTGCAGTTGGTTTGCTGTGGTTGTTGTAGCTACTGACTCTAGCTTGTCGGTGAGACTCATGTGAGGTACTACTACTATGAGAAGTAGGTTCAGGATTGTCAACAGGACTTCTTTCACTCAATGCAGCGTCCGATTTGGTTCTTGGATGTTTCGTTCGTTTGCGATAGGATGATACAGGAACGTGGCTGTGGTTGTGGTTTCTTTGGTACCCAGGAAGAAGATCACCATTTGCTTGCGAAGATGACCCGTTGAGGCGATATTCCGCGGATTCCTTTTCGTTTGTAGCCATTAGGTTAGGACTTGGAACCGGAATCGACGGCACATAGCCAGTATCGCCGCCTTTACTGCCAGCCCCTCCTTGTTCAGATACAGACGAACGAGGAGTTGGGGGCATTGGAGAACCTAATGTGTGTGGCTGTTTGGGCGGGAAGTGGATTACAGTGTGAGGAGGATCTTGATGAGAAGAAGACATATAGGTAAGAATGATAATGAGATGGAGAAGGTAATGACGGCTCTGTTGCTGCTTCTTCTATAGCCGGGCGGTCACGCGTGTGATAGAGATGATGGGTGCAAAAGACAGTTTGTAGAACTACACATACAGCGGTAGCAAGGAGTAAAGGAAGTAATGGACGATACACGGTCTTCAAGGTTATACAATTTGTGGAAGAATAAAACAAAATATATGCCCGGTCAGTAGTTAACTCAAAAAAAAAAACTTAGCAGGCCGTTAGCTAAGAATCCTATTCGCTTTGTCGTATATCTCGAATCCGTACAGTCTTGTCTGGAAAATTTCGTTTCTACAAATTGTCGAGATCGGGACTCCGAATCTGCTCTTATTTGAATCAAGCCCACGACGAAAACCCTGGCCAAGATTAGGACTGCGTCGTTTTTTGCTCGTCACTGAACTAAAGAGTGCTTTATAAGATCTCTTGGAGTTGTTCGTTTACTATTTGACGAGTTTTTTTTTGTTGTCACAAATCAGCGGGTCCCCTTGTATGTTTCAAGTGGGAGTGGTGTTTTGGTGATGTGGTTGTTCGGTGGTTGTTGGTATTAAGACGATATGTTTTTCAGAAAGAAAATGGGACTTTGGACGTGTATAAGGTTAGTAGTGGTTTCGGTGGGCATAAAAAAACAGTGCTACATGTACTCGAGCCAGTAGTAGCAATAGTAGTATGTTTTGGCGGTATGTTATGTGGGTACAACGAATGTGAGGAATGTTTGTTAGCAGTTTCTGATTGACGCTGGGCGTAAGCTGACGGAACGGGATATATCTGGGCTTGAGTGGGGGGAAAATGGGGAATTTGAATGTTTTTTTCTGGGCCCAAACGGACAGGAGCAGAGAGCTACTAGTAACAGGCAGGTAGGTTTGTAAGCCTTGTAAACGAGCTGGGCATTGAGTGGCCGTTGGAAGAGGAGCCCAAAACTCCGGGAACATGCGGGCGTGGGTTTCGATGTGACCAGCAAAACTTGGGAGGAATCGGCAGTCAGGTCAGCATCTCACTAAGGCGGAACGAAGAGGCGAGACATGTCTGCCAGTCAGTGAGAGAGGAGAGAGAGCCTTATGCCTTAGAGCGGTAATAGACCCGCTGTTAAGGCTGCGTTCTCCAGGAACAGAAAACTAATTCACACAAGTCCCAACTGCGAGCCCATTACTTGATTTATGTCTATCACCAGAGCGGTCGATAATTCCCCAGTTATTGCTTCACTGTAAAGGCATCTCTTGCTTGGGCTCTTGACGCAGTCTAACGGTAAATCATCTCATCTTTGTCCGATAGTCAATCACGCCGCGAGCAAGGTGCGAACCTTATCTTATCTGCCCTTCCATAAAGAGCGAGACAAGGCCCTAATTGACTTCAGCATATAAAGACAGAGATCGTTGTATGTCACTGAGCATATTTTTAGGTTGACCAAGTATATACATTATATTATATTAGATACTTTTAGAAGCGGTCTTGGGACTACCTAGATAGCTAATATCGCCGCCAGACCTCTTGACTCTATAAGAACAGCAGTGGAAGATGAGCCGAGATGGATAATCCAAGATTTGAGGTTCTCTCTGCTTGTGATATATGCAATCCACCGGTCGTGGAAGATGGCAGTCGACCATAAAAGCAGGTTCATCTTTACGCTCGTCGTTGGCCAGTTGTAGAAGTTATTTGAGCCGAACTTATGGTATCGATGGCCCCAGCAGATAAGGAAGCGATGTATGCAAAGGTTCTTCCAGATACCTGAAGCCCCCAGAACCGGTGGCTGGTTTCGGTCATTGCCTAGATTGTGGGTCTCCACGAACAATGACGAATATAGACAAACCCCCGCGAAGCGGAACAACGGGAATGGGCAGAGCCCAAACAAGCAAATGCAAAGTATATATTCTTAGTACCGTACAAAGCAGCTGTGTACAGCAAATCAAGATACCAGTTTACTGTACGGATTGCGGGCCCGGAGCTTTTCACCCCAAATATAAAACAGGTACGGAATAGGGGTCAGAGCGAGAGCAATGAAGCCAACAAGCGAACCACCCCAGCCAACTCCAAGATTCATAAACATGATATCTCCGAATAATGGAAACACGCCGCCGAAGATGGACCGCACAAACGTGTTGGCAGCAATCGCCGAAGCAGCGAATCGGGTAAATGTATCAACTAGATAGTTGAGACACCCCTGGAAAATAACAATAAATCCAATCCCTAATAAATAAATGCCTATCATAGGGGCAATCCAGTGGACGTCGGGTCGAGATGTCCACGCGAAAATAAAGATTCCCGATGGCATGAGCCATCCGAACATCATCATTACCGGGAATCGTTGTTCAGGTAATGGTTTGTTGTTATTCGCTTGGACAAGCTTAGCGTATCGGAACCCAGACCACATATTGAGACCACTGCCAGTTATTAAGCCTAGAAATAATGCGATCATTGGCAGCGTGGTTACAGTACCCTGCCATCCTCGGGTCATCTGAAAGGTCATTGGAACCGACGTGACAACTAGATACAGAACTCCAAATACAAAGCTTGCAAACATTGCGATGCAAAAAACAATGGGAGTTGCAAACATTGCAAAAGGACGTAGCAAATGAAGAGTGAAAAACTCGTGGATGTCCAGACGCCATTCGTCGTGTTTGGCATGATAGGCCCATTGACGAGTGTCGATTCTCTTAATAGCAGCTTTTTTAGATAAAAGTACTGGGGCGTAAGTCTCACTCAATAGAACGACATCGAAAAAGAGAATCACTCCGCCTACAATGACGGTCAGCCAACAAGCCCATCTCCATTCAGTGTCAGAACCACTAATCACTAGAGAACTAATGATAGTACCAAATGAAACTCCAGCAGTGACAAAGGCAGCATAAAAAATCAACGCGATACCTCGAAAAGCTGGATCCCAGATATCTGCCAAAACTCCACCAGATGAGACAACAGGAGCGCCAGCAAAAAAGCCAGCAAAGAATCTAGTACACATGATGGCGGATACGCTGGAACTAGAAGCAGTTCCAGCAGTGAGAACTAGAGAGATGAAAAAAGGCACCATAACGCCGATTTTCCTACCAAACATTTCCGAAATAGGACCGAACGCAGCAGGTCCTGCCGACAATCCCAAGACATAAAGAGAGGTTGACAAAATAGCGACTTCTCGGCCAATATTAAACTCGTTCATTAGATGAGGAACAGTTGGGGCCATTACGGCGGAATTAAACTGGGCCGCAAAGGTAGTGATGCCAAAAAATGCAGTATGAAGGCATTTCTTTCCAAAGCTCCAGTTCATTGGATTTTCCGTATCACCTTTGGCATAAGTGACGAGGAACATGCTTTCGTCGTATTGGCGAGGATCCAATAAGTCCGAGTGTTCAGTACTGCTGGCAGCATCATCGTCGGTAAGTTGATTGGCGTGATTTGTTTGCTCGCCGTCTTTTTTGTAGATTCCTGCAACCGAAACGACTTTTTCAATATCAGGCGGGAATTCCTCACTATTTCTATTTGAGTGATTAGGAGAAGCAGAAGAAGTAGCAGTAGCAGTAGCAGTAGCAGAAGTGCCATTGGTACCAGTAGCATTAGTGACAGTGGTATTACCATCAGTCCTAGTAGGAGAACCAATTCCTCCAAGTGACTTATCAAAGTTCATGTTGGATGATTGACGATAATTGGTCCGCGAGCAGCAGTTTCCAACAACCCCTAAAATAGAATGCCAGGATGAGTATATGATTAGCTTACAGAACTATTGCTATGAGTAATGATTAATATCTGATGAACATTAACATAAACTAGATATTCATTTCTAAGATATTCCCAGATGATCAAATTCAGAGCAATACTGCAGCCTAACTTGTGTAAATATACAAATACGATGAAATGCGAAACGTCTTTTTTTCCTATCAGGACAAGGGACTGTGCTCGGATTTATATATATTTTTGAGTTATAAAAATAAAAAGAGTGAAAGGTTGCTTCACGAAAAAAAATAAGATTGGCACTGATAGTGACCGAAAACGGAGATGATGTACACAGATTCGGATCGGGGTCCGAGAATCGTTTGTACTAACACGGCCATTTAATATCCGTCTCGCTGAACGAGAAGGACCCTACTACATGTAGCCAAGATTACCCAATGCATTTGTAACGGCGGAGCAAAAAAAGATTCGATTTATCGATAAGATTATTTCATTGAACGAAATCTTATCGAAATACATTTGACACGCTATTCATGGTACGTATCATACGTACCAGTTAGCAGAATTTTTTTTTATCTCCTCTCAATCTAGATTTCTCTGTGTTCATTTCGTATAGGACATGCTAGCCGCGAGATCGGACCGAGCGCTCCGAACTCGCTTCCGACTTGGGCATGACTCCTCTTCCTCATCATCATCCTCCTCCTAATCATCTCATGGTCTCTCAGTCGCCATTTTCAAATGCAATCGTTTTAATAAACAAGAAACCTAATACAAAGTTATGTATCAAAAATAAATATAAAATATCCTCCTCCCTAGTTATCCTCGCCATCTGATACTGCCTGGCTCGGAAATCTATCCAGCGTAGTCGCATCGCTACGAATCCCACTGGCTCTGCCTCGTAGCACACCTCCATCTTCATTGGACCGGGCGGTACTGAGAGCAGCATCTTCTCCAATCGGTACACTCATACTTAATAATCGCTTATTCCTGACCCGGCTTTCTTGGATACTGTCGGTTCTTTGCAGCTTATCTGTCTTGAACATAATGGCTCTATCTAATGCGTATGGTAAACCTCTATGACGGCCACGAATCATCAAGGCAATAATCACCAGTTTTCCAATAACATTGAATGCCCCGCATAATGATAGTTCTGTTCCAGGTGCACCCATTGTAACCCCGACTGTACCATACGCACTAACGATTTCAAATAAGACGTCGAAAATCTGGAAATCGTTATTTTCCAATTTCGTTCCTTCGGCAATACAGATAATAAACAATGCTAAACAAATGAACCATAAATCAAATGACAGTTGTCTTCTCAAGTGCGCAGAAACATAAGAGTGATGTTTGTTACCTTCACTGTTTTCTTCGGAGTCTTCTGGGTAGTATACGCCCAAAGACTGCTCTTCATAAACATTGGTCCGTCGAACACTAATGGCGATAGGAAGAACCGAAATATACATCATAATCACATAACTAACTCGCACAGCAGGGTGAACGTCGGACATACTGACAATCGTGAATCCGGCCGTTCTCGTAGATATGGCCTGGAAAAGACCACACAAGATTCGATATCCAACTGGGATAACCTTGATAGCTGCCGACGTCAAGTCAAGCACCAAAAACAAGATCAAATCAACCGAATTTAAAATAACAAGCACTCCCAATAACCACCATGTTGCACCCGATGGGAATAGCAACGTAAAGCATCTTCTTGGGTGGTCCAGCAAGAACCCTAAAGATTCATGAATGACCCCGTATTTAGGAGTGACCTTGAACAACATCCATATTATAAACCGTAGCATGACTGGGAATCCAGTATTGCCAATAACAATCAAGAACCCACAAACTAACGGAACATATGCGATTTGCTGGAAAAACGCCATTGATTCGGGGGTCAAGGTCAATCCCAAATCAGAAAAACTGGAAATGGCTGTAAAAAAGCCCCAAAACGTAGGCGAATACCCCTGAGAACGGAAATGATTAGCTAGAAGACTACGTAAAGTTCCATAGGGCCATAACATCACGATGCCAAAAACAAACCATCCAACATAATATATGATAAGCACTTTTGCTAGAAGTTTCAGTGATCGGTATTCAACACCTCCCAATTCCTCTTTCTGAGCTTCAGTTAGATCCACAAACGCAGAATTCCTACCGACAGTAGGCTGCCAAGACAGATAATTTGTGCTCATAACCTTGGTAGCTACTCGGTCATTGCTGAAGGTTCTATTGAAGATCCTGTCCAGGGTTTTTGTTCTTGTAAATCTGCCAGAAAAGCTGTTATGATGAGACGACGAGGTGGAATTGACTCTGTGATGAGTCTTTGAGATATTGCTTCCATCAGCCACTTCATCAGCTCGTTGCTGGTTGTTTGGAACAGCAACAGTTTGCACTCGACGATTAATAGACACACCATTCAATTCCACAGAGTGTCTCTCCGAGGGTGTCGCGTAGGAAATCGAACGTAACAATCGACGAGACAGGTCCGTGCCTTCACTGCTATCGACACCGGCACTGGCACTGCTACCAGGAGACGAATCTTCAATCACATCACCACCAATATTACCTTGAAACGCCTTTTGTCTCAGTTTTTCTTTCCTTTCATTCTCCTCGTCCATGGCTCGAGGACTTTTAATAACTAATGCTGGACCATCACTCAGATCATTCGACAGTCGTCTGTTTCTCTGCATCATATTAATCGATTTATACATATCTTGCGGAGCGACAGTCTTCTGCCGCCTTGGTAATGGCAAGTCCCCGAACCGAATGTCACGGTCTGTAGGAACATGAGACCCTCCTCCAGAAGATGATTGAGAGCTTGAATGGACGTTGGCGATTCCTAGGCCATTTTCATCATCATTAGGGCCCGCGGTATCTTGGGCTTCTACCGGCTTACCATAAGTGCCACTCCATTTTATAGGATCATCTAATCCGAATTCATTGTCTCTTAGGTCTTTAGACTCTGCTCGGGCCATAGTAGCCGTTCGCCGTAGCTTGGATTGAATCTTTGAATTGACTTTGACGTCCTTAAAGTACTTTTCAAACCAGTATAGTCGAAAAAACACCACTGACGAATGAATGAAGATCGGCGTGGTCAAGATCGGGAACACCAAAAGGAAAAACTGTTGATAAAATGCTAGATCATTGATTAAAACCGTATTCATTCCAGCTTGAGTACAAGCCGATGAACCTAAAAACAATGCATCAATGTAACTGATGTTCCCATATGGATAAATGATGAATGAACATAGGAATGTCATTGATATGATGTAGATATAGTGAGCACCAATAAACGTGTGACTGTACCTTTTTATCGTCTTGAACACCTTTCCTCCTATGGTTGAATCATCAAACAGATGGTACCGGACTCTTCCAAATATCGTGAAATCATCTTGGAAGTATTCAACGATTCTGTCCAGCGTCTTCATCATGGTTTGAAAGATATTTGGGTGGTTCTGGGGCAAGGCAGTCTCTATTCATCCGGTCTAGCCAGACATGAAGGTTCCCAGTCGGTCTTTGTAGGCTTGATATCGTATTGATTATGCAATTGTCAACAGTCTGAGAGCATCAATAGAGTCAAAGCAGAAAACTACGACAAATGCAAATAAATCGGAAACCGCGAAATATTCTATCAATACAGTCTGGAGAAAACTATACTCAACAAAAGCCTACTGGTCTGTGTTGCGTTGTTCCTTTTTGTCTAGCTTCTGTAAGGAGGAAGCCAAAAGGATATGATATCCCCCTTTAATTTTTTACAAAAAAAATATTGGGTATGGAAACGGGGTTCAGCAGATGGGAGAGGGGCTCATGAAAAAAAATATATGTATGCTTTTTCATAGGTTCGTGTAAAGTTTACTATTTGCACCGCCCATTTTTTTACCCGCAATATTTCTTAACCAGCGCCAAGTGTTTCAATATAGACAAGCATGATATTATCGCGGTAGGCAAGTGCAAAAAATGTAAGGGACGCAGCATAAACGCTCCAGTTGCTAATCACTAGGAACGGGGTTGGCCAATGGCCCAACTATGCCGTGCATGCGTATATTTACCGCTGCTTCTACGATGAATCGATGTGCATTTTTGGAGCGACTGAAACCTTTAGTATAGATAGATTCATTGCCGCTGTGCGCGCGTGCATAGTCGTATCGGGTAAGATATCTTGGGACGAACAAGGACGGGCCGCCGCCTGTGAAGAGAAGAGAGAAATTTGCTTTGTGTAGATATGAGATGGCAAGTCCAGATGGTAGGTCACTGCTGAGGGCGTGACGGGTTGCGTGAGGATGTACGGCTGTGTAAGTGTGACTAGAGGAGCACACAAGAAACGACAGTTGTGTTTGGCGGACAAGCTAGAGAGCGATTCTTGTCGTAGACGGCCTTCATTTACTCTGTCCCTGATATGCACCAATGCGCTACCAGCTTTATCTTACTTAACGATCTGCATACGACGTGGAATTTTCGATGACCCCTGAACATCACTCTTCTACTTGCTATCAAACGAAGAGATGGTCAGAGTGATGAAGGGCCGATGAGTTTGTGAGAAGCTGGCAATTTGGGAGTTTGGATATCAGCGAGTCTAGGGGATTGACAAGATATGGCTGGATGAGTTTAGCTCTACAATGAATGAGTAATGAACAAAGTGAGTAAACGGGTCTCGACTGGAAAGTACGTAGTAAGAGGTACTCAGTCGGCAGGGATTGTAATTTGGATGCTCCCTGCTGAGTAGCCCAGACATACAACTCAGCATTTCTTTGCGTCCCTGTCACGTGACGCCGAACTGTGCTAACTGTTCAGCCGCTTGGGATTACATTATTTCTGGGAACATATTTATTTATTCATCTCCACTCACAACCACAACTTATACCGGTTATTTGTTTAAAAAATGGGTGATAGAAAAACCATCAGTAAATACTACCCTCCGGACTTTGATCCCTCAAAGATCGCCAGAAAGAGGAAATCAACTAGAGAGTCCGCGGCCGCCAGCTTACAGACCGTACGACTGATGGCTCCGTTTTCCATGAGATGTACTAGTTGCGGTGAATTTATATATCGAGGGAAAAAGTTTAATGCCAAGAAACAGCCCACGGGCGAGTCGTATCTAGGAATTAAAATTATTCGGTTCTACATCCGGTGTCCGCGATGTTCTGGCGAGATCAAGTTCAAGACCGATCCTAAAATAGGTGATTATATCACCGAACAGGGCGCAGAAAGGAACAG
This sequence comes from Sugiyamaella grinbergsii, assembly GCA_030579895.1. Classification (NCBI taxonomy): domain Eukaryota; kingdom Fungi; phylum Ascomycota; class Dipodascomycetes; order Dipodascales; family Trichomonascaceae; genus Sugiyamaella; species Sugiyamaella grinbergsii. Next base: position 11,234 of record JAKTRT010000054.1, on the reverse strand, counting down.
GGAGCCCTGGAGAGAGAGGGCCGAGGAGGAAGAGGATCTTGAACAACGACTTGACCGATTAGAACGAGAAGAGGTTGAACAAAAGGAGAAAGATGATCTAAAGAAGTTGTATGGCATGGCCGGTGCTGCTAACGGAGGGCCAGCAGGACCAACCGCAGACGGCGATATCGATGTCATGGCAGAACTCGAAAACAACGTTCTTGATAGTAAACGAGAAATGGAGGTTCAGGATGAGTTGGACGAAATTAGGACCCGTAATGCTCGTATTGAGCAGGCCGCTGCATCTGGCGGTCTCTTAGAGCGAGCGCAAGAAGCAGTGTTCGCCGAGCCGTCGGAGAAGCGCAGACTGGAAGACGAAGAGGATGACGAAGCAGTCAAAAAGGCGTTCCGGCGCACTCACGACGGCGACATTGTCAGAGAAGCCGTTCGGCCTGTCAAAAATAAGCCTAGTCTGCCACCTACCAGTACCAGCTCGTCAACTCCGTCATTATTAAAGCCCAAGCCAACAATTACCAAACCTGGCAAGACCGGCAAAAAAGTCAATTCCCTCGGTATCGTAGTAAAGAAGAAGAAAAGCCTCGTCTAAATCGTCCTCGCACTATGTATTTATTTATTATTTATTTATTATACTCGCTCTTCCTTTTATGCCTGCTGCGCGGTGGGACAACTACTATTCGAGCCAGAAACCATCCCTGCCGTCAGTGAAGCGATCACATACATCCATCTCCAATATTACAGTCTACACCTTTTTTTAATTTTTTTTAATGCCACTCCCATCACTGTGCTCCGGGCGCTCACGAAGCGAGGACAGACGGGTCCGATGCCTTCGGCGGACCAGTTGTCCTTGCCATTCGAGCGCTCGTGATCAGATTGATGCAAATCAATAGTATTACATTTATTGGTCATGACATAACATATTAAAAATCAAACAGAACAGAAAAAATCATTACAAGAATACAAAATTATTTTTTTTTTAATCTCGAGCTTCGGGCTCTGGTAGCTCGAGATTGGGAATCTCTAGATGGAAGAATGGCGTGTTAGTAGCCACAATAGGGACATAACTTCCATCAGAAGAGAGCTGAGAAACTGTGTCTCGGACCTCTTCATCTCCGTAAACTTTATTCTTTTTCTTTGCTTCCTCATCTTCGGAAGATCCAATAACACCTCCATCAAGACCCGATCCCTGGCGAAGAGAGATCTCGACATAGTGCCGTTCGGGCCTGGTCTCTGAATTGGCACCTCCGAAAGAATGGGCCATCAGAGCACGTCGAGACCACGCCGAAAGAATTCCAACAAAATGGTACTCTACTTCGCGGTTGGCGTACTTGTTAAGCTCCTGTCTAATATCAACCAGTGCCTGTACACCATTAAGATCTATGTGTGGAGAGGCAGAGAAATCAAAAACAACTGCTCTAAGGAGCGGTCGCTCGTCGACATAATCAGCATCATACACCTTGTGACGGGGGCCATGATCATTCCATGGACGTTCTCCAAGTGTTAGTTGATGCTGCTGAATACCGCCTTTTCGAGTCTGGGATCGGACTGCCTGAACAAGGATTTCAAGCTGTCGTGATGCGTTGGGGAATGTAAAAGACTCGCTAGGTCGGAAGACAAAGACCCCTGAGGGAGGGGGTCGAACAAGAACCTCTTTGTGGATAGTATTCCTATTGAGTGGAACCCAAGTGTACTTTTTAATATGCAAGTTGGTTGATGCCGGTATAGAGATGTGATTATTGGCTTGATCGACTACCTGGACATCAACTTCCTTTTTGTCTGGAGTCTGATCGGCTTTTTGCTCCGAAGTGCTTGGTTGAGCGGGCTCCGACTCAGAGTAAGTGGGATTCAAATATTCAATAACCTCCACCCGGCCTAGGAATTGCCCAGTAGGGAACGACAGTCGCAATAAGAGAAATACTAGACAAGCAGCAAACGAAAAGTAGATACCCGCCTCGAGAGAAACGAAAATCGACAGAAGAACTGCTCCAATGAACACAATGGTTTCAACTGGAGAAGACTTCCAAAACTTCCACGTAACATACCAAGGAGCTACTAGATCGGTAACGGCATGGATAATAATGGCACTCAAGACTGCGTTGGAAATCCAGTAAAAAGTTCCTGTCAACGCATAAACGGCTACAAGGACGACAATACCGGTGAAAATACCAGCAAGAGGAGTACGAACGCCACATTTAGATTTGAGAGCAGTTCTAGAAAAGGAACCAGTGGCTGGATAGGCATTGAAAAACGTGCCAATGAGATTGGTGGTTCCGATAGCAATGAGCTCCTGGTTTGGATTGATCCGGTAATCGTTGAGACGACCAAACGATTTGGAGATTGCAATATGCTCCATAAGGAGAATTACAGTGGAAATAGGCAACTCGGGAGCCAAAGCAGACGCTAGTTTACTGTCGATGGTGTGATAGCCGACATTTTGAAGACCTCGAGGAACCTTTCCAAGGATCTTAATGGGATAGTCGTCTTTAGAATGATGGCGACAAACGGCCCAGGAAATCAACGTTGTGATAATAATTACGAAGGCATTTCTCAAAACAGACCCGAAAAAGCACACTCGCTCGTATTTAGGGTACCTCTTACCGATGAAGGTGAAAAACCACCTAGCAAAGTACAAAAAGGCGAGAGAGAGAATTCCGAAACACGCATCAAGCGTAGAATACTTCAAATTTTGTAGAGTATGAATTATAACCAGATGGGTCGCATCACGAGTATTGAACAAATTGGAAATGCCCATCAGGCCGGGAACCTGGCCAGCAGCAATGGTGATGGCCGAACCGGTCATGAAGCCCAATACTGCAGGCATAGGGATATATTCAAGAATAAACCCCAGTCGGAGTAGGCCAATACCAAGTGCCGTGGCTCCACATAGCAACGAGAGGCCCACCGCGATATAGATAGGATCGTTTGCATACTCGGGATGCTTGGCAATGACATGAGCAATGGCTTTGGATGTCTGTAAAGACATGACTGCTACAGGACCAATAGACACATCCTTGGAAGTGGCAAAGAAGCAATAGATCATAACTCCGACAAACGACGAGTAGAGTCCAATCTGTGGTGGCAGCGTGGCTATTTTCGCATAAGACATGGATTGTGGGACTAGAACCGCTCCAACGGTGATACCAGCAATCAAATCTCCACTCAGCCATGTGAGATTGTATCGATAAATCCAACGCAAAATGGGGAACAGAGAAAGAAGATAATTCTTCAGTTTCCGCCCGCTGTCAGAAAACACGTCCCGGCCGAAATCTTGGACGGAGACTGGTCCTTCATCATACTGAGGAATCGAGATATAGGAAGGTTCCTCCTGTTGTTCGCCGATGCCATTTGGCGACAGACCACTGGACATGATAATATCGATGTTTTTTTTTGTTTTCAACTGTTTTCAACTGTATTCAATTGTAATTCTTCGCTATAGCTGAGTACTGACAAACAAGCACACAAAAAGCTGAAACTGACAAAGCGAGCACACGCAACACAAAAAAACTGAAAAAGCGTCAACAAAGTAAAAATGTAAATCCCTCTAGCGTAATAAAGTAATGAGCTACAGAGGGCTATATATATTACCGGATATAGAACACCCAGTCAATGGGGGAAAAAAACCCATTGTGTCATTATTAACGACTATTGCTCTATATTCCGAACCTCGCCCATGGACATTGGTTTGGCTAGATACATGTGCAGGCAAGACAGGGAAAATGCTTCTTTGGGACTGCGCTGATGCATAACCCGAGGGTGCTCAAGCGAGATGTGGAGATAAGATTTTGAACGTTGAATAATAGAATGGTTAGAATGGCGGTTTAGAGAGGGTGTTCAAAAGGTAAAATATCGGTTGTTGGGGGGTGGAGACATGAGAAACATAGCCGAGAAATGAGACTTTCATTAATGTAGATGGATAGAGTCTGTCTGACAAAACCAGTCAAAGGTATCGAAGAGACGATAGACGCATGGCAGCTCTAAATTTTTTTTTTCAGTGCATAATGATATCACATCACGTGAAAGCTTGTCAAAAAAGTTAGAAACCGTCGAATATGACGGGTCGTTTGCGTTAGGGAGTGAGACGGTGAGAAGCCAATGGTTAGCGATAGAGCAGTAGAGCGATAGAGCGGTAAATGGAGAGTCGCTTAGAGAGGCTGTATGTACAGCATGTACAGTATGTTCGGCATCGTGAGATGGTACAGCGGTAAATATCTGGATGTAATAAAGTGGAACTTTGGTATATAGTGAGACCTTCAACAACGAAAAATATATAGAAAGAGACCAGTACCTAAACCTACGCCGAACGCCTGCCTGAACAATGATTTGTTCAACCATGGGGTAAATTCCATCTTCTGCTACTGACATTTCGTATTAACCCGGGTCCTCCGCGGCGTCTCTCGGGTAAGAGGTCTTTGTAGATTTATTCTCGTCGCTTGGCCCGTCCGCGGGCCTTACATACCACCTCTAGAGCATTTCCCACTCTACTGCTACTACTACGAATCGAGATCTACAAACCTTAAAAAAGCTGGATTGTCTGTTGCAGCCATATCTCAGTATATCATTTGGCCCTTAATCAGGTTCTTATTATATACCTTATTTCGCTCGACCACTACGATTATACGGTATGTAATCAATGCACTTACTTAACGATACCTTCAGCCATCTCTCCTAACCAACCCAACTGGCCACTACATTTCCTCTTCCTCCCACTAAACAACCCCATAAGATATCCAACTGTCTTCTCAATCCACTTCCTTTCAAACTGGCATCGAGCCTTAGGCCTTGAGCCTTGAGCCTTGAGCCTTGACCCTTTGACCCTTGATCCTCGAGCCTTGACCCTTGACCCTTTAAACCCTGCATATGTCCAATCGATATAGTCATATTTCTACGACATTCCTCATATACAGTAATAATCAATCCTCTCACCATCAAATCATCCAGTCCTAAATCAACCTCTTAATCTAATCTCCTCACTACACAAATGAATCATTCGAAAATCATTCAATTATTCACAACCATACCCAAATCCCATCATACCTTAACATGTACTTCACATATTACACGAGGCTTCAACCACCCTACCAACTTCTTCCACTCCTCAAGACTATCCTTCAATAATGCCGTCAATAATAAATCCCAGATCAACGAAGATATACTATCATTAGTTCCAAATAAAGGAAGAGTGAGCATAATAGACCAAGAAGGAAAATTCACCAACAATGTCAATCTGAAAAAATTCCTTCAACGGCAGTTCGATAAAAACAGGTTCCAACTGGTAGTAGTCAAGTATTCGCATCATCACCAGCATGGGAACAAGGCAGGAATCACTCCAGAAGAAGGCGGCGAAGAGCCCGAAACAGACCCTGCGGGATCAGTTGGTCTACCACAAGACCCATCTGTGGTTTGTAGAGTGACTCCAATCGAGGATGCCAAACTAAAGTCCACTAAACGAGACTCAAAACCAAAAAAACCAAAACCATTAGGTATCAAAGATATCCCAATCTCGTGGAATATCGCTCTCAGCGACCTAGCCGGTCAAAAGAAACTGGCTATCAAGTCTGTTCTCACTAGAGGCCATTCCTTACAGCTGCAACTCGACAGCAAGCAAGGAATGAGATATCCAAGAGAATTAAGTCCATTGGAGGTCGAAAAACGAACCTTCTTAATTGAAAAATGCCACGAAATATGCTCCGAATGGGGCGAAAAATCACATAGACAAATGGGAAGTATAGTGTCCCGCGTCACGTTATTTTATAGTCCAAAGAAAAACCTGTAAATATAAATATAAAATATACCACTATCTTTTGTTGCTCAAATAAATACAATATCACTAGCGAAAAAAATTCCCCTCCCTTCACAAATATTTTAACCCTTTAAATGGTATATGGCCACCGCTCCTTGTAACCAGCCCCTTTCATTCGATCCAAAATATGGCATCCCACTAGCCAGGAAAACATCTCCTTGATCCTTAACTCCCGCTAAACTGGTACCAAATCCATTGCTATATGGCCATGGACTCTCTTCGACTAATAACTCGAAATCACCCTGCCCGTTTTTCGACAAATCGAGTCTCCAAATCTGCCCTTTTTCATTCTGTCCAAATGGCGAGCTCGTATATAGATGATGATCCAGGATAATGCCTTCGTGACCAAATCGACTAAACGACCCTGACTCCATTCCTTTCCGTGTTTTATAGCTAAGGTATGTCCCTTCTTCAGCAGAGAACCCTTCGGTGCCATTATAGGCGATATTAGCATCTTCGATTTCATCCTTGATCCGGTACAGATATATTGCTCCACACTGTGAACACTTGAGTCTACCGGTTCGTTCAGAGTAAACGTCTTCAGTGGTACTTCCAACCGTAATCCAACCATCTTTACTACCGCGAAGAAGCTTGCCGCCAAAATTTGCTCCACGATTAAAGTTGCTAGACAGAACAAACACATGCTTGAATTCCTGTTTTGAATCAAATGCAAATACTTTTCCAACTCCTTCGGCACCAACAAGCAAGTATCGTTGAGTCCCTCGCGAAACCATTGAAACTTTCGATCCAAAAAGACTATAACCAGTCGATGAAGTTAATGATGGCAAGTGAAGCACCATTTCTGCAACATCCTTGATATCGAATTCTAATGGAGCTCGACGACGACTTTCCACTGCTATGGAGAAAATAACTTGTAATGAAACTCCATTGATAATGTGCACTTCACCAGCTTGAGGACGGCCACGAATATCGGAATAGGGAGACCCAATAACAAGATCCTCCAGTCCATCTCCATCAACATCCCCTACCGCCAACGACTCGCCTGCGAGTTTAGTACCTGAGCTTCCATACTTAACAGCAGCGCTACCCCAATGAATGTTAAAAATGTTCCGATTCTCTAAAAAGAAGCTCAGTCGCGACGTACCAGGACGACTGATGATTAGCACATCGTGGCCCACCAAACTTATTTTATCCATCTTGGCGCCAAATCTTTCATTAAACTGAAATGGCGGTCCTTCTTCTGGCATATCTAACGTAATCATCTTAGCAGGAGTTTTAACGTCAACTTCGTTATTTTGAACCAAATGTGACAGTTCAACCACATACACACTTCCCTTGGGCACTTCTTCACTATAGCTTCCTGTCCCGTATATAACCGATTCAAAAGGAGCAGATACAGCTAGACATGGCTGGTCATATAGAAAATTTCCTATCACGAGCGATGCTCCAAATGCACCATTGGGTACACCAGTAGATATTATAGTGGATAGTTCAATGGTCTTATCTTTTTGTGCATCACCAGGCAATACTGCACGAGCTGAGACATCCAATTGGGCATCCGAGCTCGTAAACTGAGGAAGCAAAGAAACGGGCAGTTCGTTATGCCACGACGATTTTACGCTAGATTCTGGCTCAACTTCGGTTGTTTCATTCATATAAATATAATTCTGATTTCGATGTGATTTTCCTTTCATTCCTTCATATACTTCGCAAACCGACCAAGGATCTCTCGGGGTGTTTTGATTTTTAAACCATTCTGCCAATGAATACGAACAATGACGGGAAGACATACTCATTTCAGTGATTCCACCAAGATAGTAATCATCAATATGTTCAAATAGCAAAGGAGATTTTTGCGCGTACGGGGCAAACGCAGTTTGAGCAAGTTGAATCTCTGCCCCTAAGGCTGCCTTTCCTCGAAACATGCAATAGTCCAGTTGAGAGCTCGTGACGGTGGGATACCCAGCTCGGGAAATAATTTCCAGGATATCGTCAGTCGGATATTTCCAATCTCCTTGGATCCAGTCGAGATTCAATCCAGACTGGATAAGCTTTCGTACGTAAATCATATCCCCTCCTGTATCCAGCACATTATGAGCCTCTGACATGTCTCCATTGAATTCTCGATTAGACAGCATTCTTAAAAGTCCCTGATGAACCCCTAGAGAGTGCCAACTAATATCAGCAACCTGGTGCGTCAATATTCCAAATATAAACGCTTTTAGAGCCAACTCGGAGCTACCGGAATCGTCATCGCCCATCCCACTTTTACGGTTCTTTCCTCTTTCTTTATACTTAAACGCATCGAAGATTTTTTGAAACAATCCTATTTTTAAATTATTTTTGACGGATTTTGTGTCTCGTTTCATTAAATTGTTGTCATGTTCGTTCTCCAACTTGACCTCGCTTGTCCAGGCCTCTAAGAGAGCCTTCCCATCGACATTCTTACTATGATACTTTTCAGACCAGTAATCAACTGCGGTCTTCAAAAACGGCGGCCAGTGAGTATCTTCGGCCAAATCAGAATGGCTCATACATGAATAAAATGCATCTGGGAAAAACGCCCCTGCTCTAGTATACCTAGACAAATTGTCATCTCGGACATCCTCAGGTAAATAAGGTATTGTACGCTGCGCTATTGATATATGAACACTATTGATTTAGTTAGTGTACGAACAGACGACTCCTTCAAAAACAACCCGCACTTTTCTACACTTACCCAACTCCACATCCCCTTACAGCACCGTTTATTACCGTCCATATTAGAACCAACAAACTCCAATTATCATATACTGATCTGGCCATTGAATATATCCATATACCAGCTGGCTAAAAATAGTTTTTGTATTTGCCCCTACCAGTTCATTGACAGAATCAGAACACCCGATGAACTAAGCAGTAATACAGAAATCAAAACCGCCACCTAATGAACCAACTCAATAGATTTAAATACAAATCCCACTAATATCGCTGTCCTCCGTTCGCATAAGTTTGAATTCCTGCTCTTATTCTCTTGCTCTATGGCTCTCTTCGTCCTAGATGACCAGGTGATTGTGCGGCAGATCTACAACGATAAGATAAGCTAGCGATTATGCGGTCTTCCTGACAGGTTAAAAATGGCTGTAACTTGACCGGAGTATTATGGAAACGAGAAAGAGGGTTTTAGGTTTCTGTCTTGATTATGGTTCTTAATGAATATCATAGATATGGTATCATGGGCTTGTTTGGGAAGTCATTAGAGATGTGAAATGGATATTTGTCTCTCCATGTACAACTCAGTTTCGTTTACACAATGTCTATTGTATTCATGTTCTACACAAGCTAAATATCAGTCCCCAAAAGAAATTTTCTTTTTTTTTAGTACGCCTACAGTTACTTCGCTCTATCTATCTATTTATCCCGTTTCTGCCCTTCTGCCCTTCTCTACTCTATCTCATTTACTATAAATGACTATATCCTATGTAAACGTACTGTACTAATTCCCAGGGGTAAATTCGCCGCAGTCGCCGCGCATATCATATAATTAGGTCTTATATAGTACATTGTGTAATCACCGTATGACACCTATTTCAGTCATATATATATATATTCTAAAATCAATTACAATAGTCTACTCTCGATGTCTAGACCTATTCGCCTAACCGCATCCAAATCATCTCGAATCGTGAAGTCACCCGTGAAAAAATTGGCCCCGCCTCTGTTACCATCGGATTTAGCATTTTTAAAAGAAATAGATGAGAATAAATCGATCCGCCAAGCTCGAGTTAAGTCCAAACAGGAGAAATTGAAAGATGACGGTCCGGCAGATCTGGAATGGCAGTTGTCATCTCAATCTGTTACTGAGATTGTGACATCCATGCGAGTGATATTAAATAGAATGTGGACTCCTATACCCGAAAAAGGACTTGGTAGAGAGGGCAGAGGAGATGTCTATCATTTCAGAAAGTCTTTACCACCGCTAGTCCGGTCAACCCATTTATATGCTATTTTTCCTGACGATTCGACCTATGTGGACCGTGAGATACTCTCTGCCTGCGAGCAGGGCACTATTCGACGCCTAGTTGTGAATTTGGTTGAAGGAAGTGATTTGTTAATAGAATCTGTCCACTATTTTAAAATCATTGATGAACAGGTTGGACAATATGAAAAGACATTAGACGTCAATGAAGATGCAGCAAATCGGAAATTGAATGTAAAAATGATCGCTGCTCTAACAACGTTTAAAAAGTTATTATTAATGCACCCATCTTCAATCTCATTGTCTCTTTCTGATCTAGAAGAAGCTGATCTGGGTTGGGTGAGAAATACTTTACTGTCCCTCGGCTTTCTCACTCTTCAAGCTGGTCAAATGGATTCGTTCATGATATCTATCCCAAATATTGGTTCTTATTTGAGATTGGTAGCGGGTACCCGTAAATGGGTTATTCGCAATTTAGATAAAATGTCCTGGAAGGAATCATTGGAATCGACATTACAAGAGCGTTGGGAGTCGAACAAAACATACTGGTTTGATTTTAAAGGATGCCGATTAGAATGGGTATTATATGACTGTTTTGGTGGAGGTTGGTGTGAACCTTTTAAAACCCCAGTTGGACGAGGATGGAAATATACTGGAAAGAAATAGCTGCTGCTGTTGGTGTAATATTATTTATAATTTATTATGACCCATTTATTTAGGGAGAGGATTTGTGACTTGTCTCAGCAGCGGGAATTGTCATGTGAATATTATAGAACAATACGTTGACACGAAGGTGTTGTATTGTTACCATAATAATTACCTTTTAAGGTTACAAAACAACTACATAATCAAAAAGCAGATCTATCTAGTGTCAATTTAGAATCCATATAGAATCGTGCTGAATATCTAGGAATATCAGTCATGAGCATAATATCTGTGTTTCAGTCATCGTGTATGGTTTTATGGCATTATGTAACAAGCCGTTGGACAATAGTAGCTCCATAATTTGATAACTACAACCATATTTGAAGATCTTGCGAACTAGCATAACTTTTCAGCGATTTAACGTACTATTATAACAAGAGCTCAAGACAAGAAAATCAAAATTTTCCCGGAAATATTCCGAGGCTCAAAATAAGTCAGCTGATGAATAGAAGGGGGTTACATCAACATTATAATAATCACGACGATATGAGCACCACGAAATCTTTCAAAAGAACTACTGTCCACTATGGCCTGCTAGGCATTTGGCCTGATTAGAAGCTTCATAGCTCTTTTATTAAACAAGGATTAACTCTGCAGTTATGAACTCCGACCCGGATACCTACGATGATAAAACATGTGGCATCATCCAGATGCCCTGGCTCCTCCACGTTCATCAGCCTCTAGGTACAGTCTGTTGGCGTTGATAATCAGCAACATTAACCCGATTTTATTTTTTATAAGAGTGATAACAATATTAACAGTAATGTAATGGCAATCTCAACAACAATCCCAATACCAATACAACAATTACAA